>JAHWFO010103553.1:943770-973185 GCA_023313115.1 Rhysida immarginata
CGTGACCTCCGACGCGGACGCAAAAGTTTACCACCACCACCATCTCCCTGGAGCCAAAAGGGAAAAGAGAGTTAAACAAACCTTCCACTTTACGAAATTTTCTAAAAGGGTCTCTTGAGGAAGCGAAAAAATTAATTTCGTCACGAATTCACTTTTGCCATAAAGTAAACGGAAGAAGAAGAAGAAGAGTAAACGAGAGGCAAATATGAGGTGTGTTCAAATAAAACCCGTTCGAGTCAAGTAGGTGTTGTAAGAAGCAGGCAAGCAAATACAAAGAGTAGTATTTAATGAACAGTATTCACACAGTTTTCAAAAGAAGTCACACGTTTCTCCTCATTTCTTGGGGAGAGCGAAAAAGATGTGGGTTGTTGTTTGTACCAGCCCGTAACTGCTTCTTACACCTCCTCATCGATGTTGAATCGTTGTTCCTTGAGGAATTTTTTCAAATCCAGCCTGTACCTCTCATTTCTGATTGGCTACAGCATCCACAACTACTCTTGCGGCATGCGGGCGTGCATTGTCGTGGAGAACGATCACTCCTGAAAACAGAACAGCATGCCGGATGATTTGTTTTTGATAGCCTTACGGAGATTATCCTCTGTGGACGGATTTGGAACTACACAAACGATCTTCAAATGACCGCCACGCTTGCAAACATGAAGCAATCTTTCTTTCTCTAAAGTCTGAAGTGGTACACGAGACGGAACTGACAACAATTGTTCACGCTGCTTTGTTAACATGCCTTGCCAACAATGTATTACGTTTCCGTTATCAGGCCTTCTGTCTAGGAGCTGACAACAATTGTTCACTCCTCGCGTGCCACTGCGGAAGCGAAGCTGACAACAATTGTTCACTCTGCTTTGTTTACATGCATCGGGTAAACAAAGCAGACTTCTTGATTTCAGTTTAGATCATGTTCCAAGCAAGGAAAAGGATTCTCCAATGATCCTAATAGTTATATTTATAATTGTGTATTCTGTGAAATTTTGTAAGATATTTAGCATGTACCTATTTATAATTTAACACTGATGTACATTTCTAACGTAAATGGAATGGTGTTCTAATGTAAAAATATACTACACAACATTTTTGCTCTGAGTAAGAATAAAGTAAGCCTAATCTAATGGTCATATCATCAATGCCTTTGTAGTTATACCAATTCCTTTTTGTTATCACTCGACAGAAGTGGATATACCGGTGCATGAATTTCTGTTGTCTTCGCACTTTCAACGTATACGGTTCTGATCCTCAAAACAGAAATTTCACAGGAACATCAGAAATATCAACCCTTTTGCACGCGCGTACAAGATGAGGAAGGATGTCAGGAAACGTTTAAATGTCGATAATACAGCGCGATCACAGAAGATATAATTTGCCAAGTGCCAATGCGGTAGCAGCAGTGTTTGAAGCCGACGATGGAGAACCAACCACCATTTAAGCGAGATCTATGCACGGGGAACAACTTAGAACACATGTCGATTTGGAGTCCGAACTGTGATCCAATGACCTACCCGTTGCTGCGTCTTCTGGAGAAGGCTGGAAGATAAAATTCAGGAGCATTGAAGGGACAAAACTCAGCATGTTAGCCTTCTATTCCTACAAACTGTACGAAAGGCCAGGACTGTTTAATCCGGTGTTGCAGGTGGGAAAACTCATTCAGCAATATACAGTATTGTGGACGCGTTTTAAAAGTTGAAGGAGGCCGGCTAAAATCAGAAGACTTTGAGACTGGAGGCTTACCATTTGGTTTAATGGATTATTCAAAATCAGGCTGTTCAAAACTTTAATAATTTGAAAGCAGGAAAGGCCTGTGTTCTATCTATGTAATTTACCGGGAGCAAATGTGCATTGCAGCAAAACTACCAGGATCTCTTCATCATATTTACATAATATACATGCAATCCAAATTGGACTGAAATAACAAAACAGCTGGCTCCGTACGAAACTTCGGTGCATAGACCCGACATCGTCGCGACAGTCTTTGATTACGATTGAGGGCATTTATCGACGACCTGACTAAAAACTCGGTGAAAATAAGTAAAGAATGATCTAAAGAGGATTTTTTCCCACGCCAAACTTCAGATGTTTAAATAATTGATGAAAATAGGAAAGAAAATTCCACAGCCATTGGCGCAATTGGTTGGTGCTTCTGCACGGTGAGTAGAAGGTTCCTGGTTCGAACCCAGGCTGTGGAATTTTCTTTCATATTTTCATCAATTATAAAAACTCGGTGCTGGCGAAGGTGATGACATGGATAAACCTCAGTGAGTTCCAGCAAAGAGGTAATGAATTAGTTAAGACAAACTAATATAAAATAGAATGATTCTTAAAGGCAATTATTTGAATGCATCCATTTCTTCCAAGAATACCTATAACCCTCAAAACATAAATTTCACAGACTGTAAGCCTGCTTGCCTTGCCTCTAGTTGAAAACGTTATTGGCGCTAATTAGCAACAACATATGCACTTTCGCTCTTAGCACACGCATTCAACAATTGACCAACCATATCTCGCGAAGCACGTGACGAACGAGTTTCATTAGAACGCTCCTCGTAACAATAACGTTCGGTGTCAGCGAAGGCACAAGATAACAATAAAAAAGGGTAATTCATCGAGTAAATATACATTTCAAATCTTATCTGAATGTTTGTTATCATTATTGTCATCATTTACAGCCATTATCTAGCCACTGCAGGATGAGGTCTTCTCCCAATTTTTCTTTATAGATAGTGCATTGTTATTCGTATTTCTACCAATAATGAGCCCTGAATTTGCACTATCTATGATGATGCAAAACTGTATTAACAAGGGGAAGACCAGGTCTGTTAAGCTTGGATTTATCTGAAATTTAAATATGTTGTTACGCACCCCTCCCACTATTATATGACTTAGTAACTCATGCTAATGGCCATTAGTTTACGAGATATAATCATTTAAAGTTAGTTATGTAGGCTATTGATGTATATTCACAAATTCAGAAAGCATAGTATTCAAGTAGTCAACGTGGTTATGTGGCTAAGTCGATAGATTCTAATGTTAAAGATCCAGTGTTCAAATCCGATCCTTTCACACTTTCATTTAATTTAATTTTTTTAAACATGTTTTTGAACAAATTATATATGAAACTAACTTTAATGATTAAAAACATATTTTTATAATTTTTTTTGCATATTATATTTCATTTGAGGAAAGTAACAAATTATTTATTTTTAATAAGTTATTATCATTATATTATTCGCATGGTGCAGTTTTCATCATGCAATTTCAAATATGTAAATTAGGACAAATTCAAACCTTATCTTAAAAACCGTAACAGATACACGAAAAATTCCAATTGAAGATTTGTTCAGCATGGAATTCCGAACAAAACAAAAATAAAATCCAAAATTCTAGGAACGGATCACCAACAATCACATGTTGAATTTATTCGTTACCTCCCTATGCACTTCACAAAGGCATTTGAGTGTTCAACATGCAAATCAAGAAAATACCAAAAATTACCATAATAACATTTACTTTCTTGAGGAAAAGCAAATAAAAACCATGTGTCAGCATACCAAAGACAGAACAATTCCAGGAGGGCAAGCTACACTGTTCCTGAAATTGCGATTGTTGGTGATCCGTTCATCGGATTTTGGAAAAAAAATTTTTGTTTTGTTCGGAATTCCATGCTGAACAAGCCTTCAATTGGAATTTTTCGTGTATCTGCTACGGTTTTTATGATAAGGTTTGAATGTGTCCTAATATGCATATTTGGGATAATGAAAAGTGCACCATGGATAGCCCACCCACAACTTCATCAAAATTGACATATCTACTTCGGTTACGAAAATAAAAGGGGGGGGGGGGGGCGGCGGCTCATTTTTGTATCCACCCAGTATAATAATATGACAATAATAACTTATTAAAAATAATTTGTTACCTTCCTCAAATGAAATATAATATGCAAAAATTATAAAAATATCTTTTTAATAATTAAAATTAGTTTACTATATAATTTGTTCAAAAACATGTTTAAAAAAATTAAATTAGATGAATATTCGAAATAAGCAGGATTTGATTGTGCCTATGAGCATTGGAATCTATCAACTTATCCACATGACCACGTTGACTACTCGAATGTAATATTGTCCGAATTTGTAAATATACATCAGTAGCCTATACAACTAACTTTAAATATCTCGTAGACTAATGCCCATTAGCATGAGTTACTATGCCATATAATAGTAGGAGGGATGCGCAACAACATATTTAAATTTCAGTTAAATCCAAGCTTAACAGATCTGGAGGTGGTCACGATCTATGGCGTCTACAAACAACGAGCTTACAGTGATGCTAAGGTTTGAGATGTAATGAATTGTTGGTTGCGGATAAAGAAACTTCAAACGTGAACATTCACAAACATTCCCGCGCTGCTATGTAAGGAAGTTGTCGCTGAGCCCAGAGGGTTAGAGCTTCAGCAAATGGAGGAGCTGTACGATTCTTACCAGAGCCACCAGACTAGTGTTACACCAGACAAGAAATGTTGAATCGCTGGATCTGATGCGCATCACACATTCGCAATTAACCCCACAGCCTTCATGTATAGCTGAAAACTCGGGGAGCAATCCCCCTTAATAGTTCTCTGATTTTCATCTTACAGCTGCACTACTTTAGACTGACAAACGAGGATGTGAGTGATCATGCAGTGAGGACATGGATATGTTAACAGGGCCAAATCTAACATAAGCAAGGCATACGCTACTTTCGCGTTGATGTAATATTGTACAATTTGATGAGGATGATGTGGAATAATAGTACGCCCACAAGTCATTTTCCTGCATTTACAATATATCGCTTCCGAGAAAACAAAACGTCGTCCTTACTTTCTGACTGCGTCTATTTTTAAATCGCCAAAGCGGTTAGTTACGGTGGTTGTTATGGATGGACGGCTCGAAACTTTTGAAGCCTCAAAGAAATATTGAAATATTTCTGAAATTTAAGATTCGGAAAAAAATTATGTACTCATCATACTCGGAACTCAAGAAATCAATAAAGAAAGCTATTATCATTATATATCCAAATTGTTGGATAGGAGGATCTGGTTACCAGTACGATTTTCTCTGAAAAGATCGAATTTCCGCGATGAAAATAGCAACATTATTCAGTGAAAAATTTCCAGAGCAAAGGAATTTTTTGGCGCCGACTGCGGTTGGCCTCGTGAGTTCATCAGCTTCCACGGTTCAAAAATAACCAACGACGACGACACCACCACTACCGACACCAACACCACACGCACTCACTGATCCCACGTACACAATATTACTATACAAGATGCACGTATTTAATAGAACGCAAAATTCTTTACTTTGATAACGATTCAAGGCTTTTCACCCGACACTTAATCATAAAACAAACAGACAAATACCATGAAAGAATTGCAAAAAAAAAACACGCGTGCCTAAATAATTAATTAATAAGATTCTAAAATATAAAGAAATTAAATTGGGCATAATATTCTTACTAGAAATGTCTGAAAATATGGATTTAGACGAATCAACCGTAATCCACTAAATTTTATATAATTGCACAAGTATGTTTTAAAAGATCTCGTAAACCTACTCTTTGTTATTACTCATTTTTAAAACTATTTTCATTTTCTCTCTCTCTTAGGGCCAAATACAAGAATTCATCAAAAAAAAGAAAGTGGACAAAAAATTAACAAAACTTCTACCCCGATCGAAATCAGTTAATTATTTCATCATTATCAATAAATTCGTGTGCGAGAAAATGAAAACAAAAACGGGGCTTCTAACGCTAGAAATCAACTCCTAGGCGCCTTCCCCCTTACTTCATTTATGGTGAATTTATCACCATTGGACTTTCGTTAATCACTCTTTTTGGATGGAAAAACGAGGAAGTTGTGGAGAGGGTGGCTAAATAGTCCAAAATAGACTTTAATTGCACCAATAAGGAAGAGTTCCTGGGTAAACAGTCATAAACTGAGATTCGCTTCTTTTATTTCATCAGAAATGGGAAAGAAGGAGAAAAAAGAAAGAAAAAAATTTAAATCGATGATCAATGCCATCAGGCAAACCAAGCAATTCAAAACCAAATAACGAATTTTGTTATTACGAATATTTGTCTGTGTAAAGATTATAGGCAGACTTGAATAACGAGTCCATTAGAACGTTTTCTCTTTTCTCCGAAATCTTGAAACTCGGAACACCTATGCAAAGAGTCTCTTTCGCAATTTCGATTCTTCGATTTATTGGTTTTTAGAGGCGATTTATTCTAAAACGACCTCTTTCCGTCGACATGCCTGAAATTTGTAATAAAAAGAAATATTAAAGATGAAAGAGAGGTGGAGGACAATATGACGCGTCGAACGAAGAGTGACTCAGGAGAATTCCCAGAAATTTATTTGACGAATATTTTACTGACAGAAGCTTAAAATTTTCATCAACCTATTAGAGACGTTTTTTTTCTTCTTTATTTTTCACCCTACAAATAAATGATGCTGGAAGTGGGTTGTCTCTTGTTTTTTTGTTTTGTTTTTTTATTAATTTTTTCCCTTACGAGAACAAAGAAAAGAGTGCAAGTTATTCAGGCGTGTTCACTCGGATGAAGAAAGAGGGGGAAAAAATCGTTTCGGGTCGATTTGGAATGCGAGCAATGCAGATCATCTGAAATGCAAATCATCGGGAATGTCAAGGTAATTAATGCCTTAAAATTATGACATGCCTTCGTCTACCACATGAAACACGCCTCACGTTAAGATCCTAAGTGAACAACGGGACTATTCAGTGCCAATTATACAGACCACATAGACAGCAAAATTACACATTTATTAAGATAAAGTACCTGTAAGAAATTTTACTGAGAAGAAAAGGTTGGACACCACGGCAGCTCTCCAACAAACACTCAATTCACTCGATCAGTTTGTCAGTGATTGCGGGCGACGATTTACGAGCAACCAATCCACTCATTATGAGGCGGTGGAGGAGGAGGGGGTAAATATAAAATGGTGAAAGCGAACACATAATCGATTTTAACCAAAACTGTAATCAAGCAAACGCTCTTCTATGAATATGCAAAATCGGATGACAACTTAGCCACCCACCCTCTTTCAATCTACGAATCTCTATTTCGAGACTACGGGTGAAAAAAGAGCACCCATTTGGTTACAGAAAGAGAAAAATTCGAAGAGTTTATTACGAGCATCAGAAGTCAAGTAAGTAAGTAAAGCTTTTCAGGTGAGTTTTTTTCAATTAGAGAGAGAGAGAGAGAAGAGACGATTAAGAAATTAGATACCTATTAATGGACTCTTTTCTTCATCGTGGGACCCAAAAGAAGTTTCTCACACACACACACACACATACTCTGAGTAGGGGAATAAAGATAAGGGGATGGAAGGAATTGAAACGAAGACGACCAAAGCGAGCCCACCACTTGGTCATAGTGGAGCTCGTTATGTGGTGACAAGTTCCTCGAGGGTGAGGAGGAACAGTCCAAGGAGGATGAACTTTGTCTTCTTCTTGTGCTCTGTGTTGTTTAAGGTTAGGTTAGAGGAACAGTCCAAGAGGGTCGAAGTCGTTTCGGGTAATCTGATGAAAGCGACTGTTTTTGTTTTTTTTGTTCTTTTTTTTTTGTTTTTTTTTTTGTATTTTGTCGTTTCCTTTTTTCTTTCTTCTGCTGTTTTGCGACTCCAACTCACCGCCGAATGTGAACCCATCGTCGTCGCCCGATGGAGGAGGGAAAGGGGCCACCCAATGCGTCGGCAGCGCAAGAAGTTTTTAAGGAAGAGGAAAAAAAGCCCCGGAATAGAAGAAACACGCATGCGGGAGTGGTAATTAATGTTATGTCGGTTATGGGAGCCACGAAGAGGAGCTGTTTACACGTCACGTGCTCTGCTGTCAGTGCCGAGAGACAGAAAGGTGAGAAGGGGCGGACACAGTAAACTCGAGGGACGTGATGGTAGTAGTGGCAGCGCGTACGATAGTGGGGTGGGGGGAGGGGTAGAAATAGAGAGAACGACGACAAGCGCTCACAACTGCCATTGTTTCCTTCGAGTTCACTCGACTCCGACAGTCATCCGTCAGAGGCTTTTCGCTGAGGAAGAAGAATTCTGAGCATGCGCCAACTGATTTATGATCAGCGCTCGTGTGGGAACGGAGCGAATCTTTTTCCCTCGGTCCAACTCCCCACCTCGCTCACTTCACTCCCGGATCTCTGCCTTTGCCACTGTCACACCGCACTCACTCTCTCTCTCTCTCTCTCTCTATCGCCCTCCTTCCGAATGTTTACCAAGAGATCAACAAACAACGAAAACATTTGCAAATAAACAACTCTCCACAGTGACACGAGGCGAAAACTCACCCCCTTAAAATACGAGAAAAAATAATTCACAAAGTCAATCTTGACAGTGAAAAGAATACTAATAAATCCACTCTTTAACGGCCGTAAGAAAACGTCATCTCGTAAATAATTATTTGTGCGCTGCTTATCCATTAGCATTTTCATACACTTTTATTTACTCACAACTTCTGTTTCTTTCAAATTCTGCTATCAATTCTTCACCTTGTTCAAACACTGATTCATTTGCAGCGACAATACAATATTGCATAGTTTCGGAAATTTAAAAAGTGTTATTAAAAGTTTACAGTTATTGAACAATTTGCAGCATTATTGTTAAAAATGAAAAACAATGGTAACTCCCGGACGTAAATTCGGTAATTACAATCCAATGGTAACTCCCGTACAATGGATCGAGGCAACAGCACCTAGAGAGAAGGCCTGCACACGGAAATGTCATACATTGTTACATCATCATAAAGAGTCATAATTTAGGGCTTATTAGGAGCTTTAGCAAAAAAACTATTTATAAGAATGCACGCGTGGTTTGTACGTTTATCCGTCCGGCTGTTCGCCGTTTGCACGATAATTTGAAAATGGATTAACTTTTTCTGTTTTCAGAAATAAGACCATCAAGGCCGGCTGTATCAACTTTTCAGAATTTTTCGTGGACCCCTTCGGGTGCTAAAACAGTGACCGTAAAGAATACCAAGATAATGGCAAGTCATATTCAAGCCATTCAAACCATATGAATATACTGTTACTTTCTGTTGATTGATGACGTGAGCACGCGCACGCGACGATCGCTTTGTCGACGAACGATTGCTCAACTGCTCATAATAAATTATTAAATGTATTTCTGCAGCTTCTTCTTGGAATGTTGACAAGATTTTATTATTGATAGAAATACGATTAAAAATGACTTTTTATAATGATGTAATAATGTATGATGTTTCCCTGCGAAGGCCTTCTCTCTCTAGGAAGTGTTGATCCAGGCCAGCCAACACCACCTATACTCTGATCAACTAAAGTTTGACAAGGCGTGTCCAATTAAATTTCTAATCTCAATTGTTAGACATTGTTAATTTTATTTCGCAATTGAAATTGTTAATTGAAATCGAAAATTTAATTAAGCACGCCTTGTCAAATATTCGTTCAACAGCAAAGTATAGACAACACCAGCTAGATATAATGCCTGATAACGGAAACGTCATACATTGTTACATCATCATTAGTCGACCATTGTTAATCTTATTTCTACCAATAATAAGCCCTAAATTTGGTCGACTAATAATGAAGTAACAATGTATGAAGTCTAGGAGATGTTGGTATACATAAAGAAGGCCTGTGCACTGAAACATCGTTTATTGTTACATCACAGCAAAAGGCCATTATTAATAGCCCTAAATTTGTCCTTACGACAATGTGACAATTATGAAATTTCAGTGCGCAAGCCTTTTTTATTTAGGTAGTGTTGGGCCTGACGAGGCAACACCACCTAGACAGAAGGCCTGTGCACAGAAACGTCATACATTGTTATATCATGATCAAACGGCCAAATTTAGGGCTTATTATTGGTAGAAATACGATTAACAATAGCCGCTTTTGTGTGATGTATGACGCCTTCTATCTAAATGATGTTGGGCGAGGTCAACCAACACCTCCTAGACAGAAGGCCTGATAACAGAAACATCATACATTGTTACAGCATCACTAGTCGACCAGATTTAGGGATTATTATTGGTAGAAATACGATTAACAATGGTCGACTAATGATGATGTAACAATGAATGGCTTTTCCGTTATCAGGTCTTATGTCTAGGTGGTGTTGGGTCAATGAGATAACAAGGCCTGGAAGCGAAAAAGCAGCTGCATGATTCGCAGGCTGCATGGTTGTTGATGCAGTTAACAGCAACAATTAAATAAATTCTGTTATTCACGTCAGCTACAAGGGGCGCTCAAATTTGACCTGGACTTTATTTTTTGTAAATTTCATTGTTGTAAAAATCTAAACTTTCATTGTTGGAATGTCAACTATCGCCTGTCATGCAAATGCAGTACCACTCATTCGGTTGCCATGACAACCAATTGTTTGTTTAAACGAAATGGCGGACAGCGATGTGGAATAATGAATAATCATCAACGAAGGTGTAGAAGCATCTGAAATTCATCAGAGACTTCAAAGACAGTTCACCGAGTCATGTTTGTCTTGGTTGGTGCCAAACGTTTGAAGGAGGGCGAGAATCCACCTGCAATGAACCTCATAAGGCAAGGCCAGCAACTCCTGTCAATGATGGCATCATCGCACGAACAAATGAGCTGATAAGGGACAACGGGCGGATTCAGGTCCGAGAACTGGCTTCAATACTGAACATCAGCTCTGACAGTGTGGAGACCATCATCCACGATAAGCTGAAATTCAACAAGATCTGTGCCAGATGGGTCCCTAAGCAACTCTCCGAGGATCACAAAACCACCCGGATGGAAATCTGTTTCATGCTGCTGCAGCGATAGGACAGGGAAGGTGACAGCTTCCTAAGGCGCGTTGTGATCACCGACGAGACATGGATTCACACCATACTCCTGAAAGCAAGCGTGCGAGCATGGAGTGGCGACGCACTGACTCACCACGACCCAAGAAATTCAAGATGACACCGTCGACAACGAAAGTGATGGCGACTGTATTCTGGGACATTAAGTTTGTCATTTATGTCGATTTTCTGGAAGATCGTCGAACCATAAATGCACCCTGCTACTGTGACATTTTGAGAAGTCCCTGAAGCCGGCACTAAGGAAAAAGCCAGGGCTCCTTACCAAGTGGTGTTTGTTTTCTGCAAAACAATGCCAGACCACGCACAACCAAACTGACTATGGACACACTGACGGAACTCAAACGGGACATGTTACCACTATCACGTGTGAATTAGGTGGGAATGCAAACAACACTAAATTGTGAAATAAAAATAAATATTTATTCGAAATAACCTCCTTGGTTAGATAAATACTGACCATTTGTCAGACATAAGGCTTAGGACACATAAATCAAATAATTTGAACATAACAGGATCCAAGTTTGCCCGCATAACATTAAGAGCCAGCGCAGTGGATAAAACGTGGAGGATCCCACTCGCTCCTACACGCCCAACGTCCGTCCGTCCAAAGGTAAAGTCAGGTAAGTCTTTCCTTACGTCGAATCCGGAAGAACCGTGCTGATGTCGCCGAGTCGGCGTCTCTAATAAAAGGAAAATCCAGCCTAATCCGCTCCGGCAGAATGCTATCCCTCGGTGGCGAGAACGACCTCGCTAAACAGCTTGCAAGAAGAAGAATATAAATAAAGAAAATAGATTAGCAATAAGCAATTAACTCTTTATCTTGGCCGATATAAAATCAATCAAATTTAAACAACAGGCAACAATAAGAATACATTTAGCAATATTTCAATAACGCAATACGACGTGGGTAGACAGATTCCCACATAAATTAACTCACGTAGCGGAGCCACAATAAGCAATTAATGCCCCGTTCCAATATTACTTAATAACGTATCGAGATAAAAGAACGCAGAAATCCGACTCCAGCTCCTTGCGGAATTAACTCTCACGTCGAACGATAAAGGATTGCTTCCCCGACGCAGGCAATATAACGCCTAGTCCTTCCTGCAGATACATATGCACCCCTCCAGGGAAAATGCCTGTTACCGGCACATCCTCGAGCACAAGCTGTGCCTCGACGAATAAATGTCGCAGTTGTTCGTTATTGAACATCCAAAGCACTGCTAGACAATTAAACCGACTAGCCGTAATTTGCTTCGGAACCCCAAGCGTAATACTAAAAATAGATAATCCTCTATTACCTTGGTGGTGCCGGTTTTGATAAGGGAGCACGTTGGAGACCGTTGCCACGTTGCCAGCCGGCTCCGAAGAATAGACGACGGACTTCTTTCCAACTACGCAGCCCGCCTTCGGAACATTAATTTCCACCGTTCCTGCCTCGGAAGCTGCACCCGCCGTCTTCTTCAATGACTGCCTCAAAGTCCCGGTCCGGTTTACCGACTTATCGAGTCGCTCGCACATGAAGCCGTCGCGACTACCTGCCAACTCTCCACGAGTCTCTCTTCTTCTCTTTCTCCAATCTTTTCTTTTTACTCTTCCTCTTCACTCCCCCTCTTCTCTTCTTTACATCGACTCTTCCTTCCTCCCCACTCATGCTCCTCTCATTCTTTTCTCGCGGGGGTGGACACGAACTCGAGCCGTAATTTTTATTCCAGAAAATTCTTGTTCCGAAACCTCGAGTCCGTGCCTCCCCTCCCCCGACGTCATCTGACGCTCTTCTCCTCGAGAAATCACCTGACAACCACATCCTTTTTGGACCATTGAAAGAGTTGTTGGGAGGGCAGAGGTTCGGCTCCAATGAGGAAGTGAAAAAGGCTATCCTGACGTGGTTTCGACATCAGCCTCAAGATTTCTAGAGAACCGGTATCCAGATGCTCCCAGAACGCTGGAAAAAAATCTGTAGAGAAGCAAGGAGAGTTCTCTGAGAAGCAACTGAAGTACGTGTGTGTTTTTTTTGTAGTTTCCTGATTTTATAAAAAATAAAGTCCAGGTCAAATTTGAATGCCTCTCGTATTTGGAAATAAATAGTTAATAAATACAACTGAAAAATAAAATAATAATTAACAAATAACAAAATAATAAATATATAAGTATAATCAAAATAAAAATAAAAAATCAAATAAAGAGCTGACGTTTCGGATAGAGCCTATCCATTATCAAAGCAAAAAAGGATAATTCTCTAAAAGCAAAGAGAATGTATTTGGAAATAAAAATACATTGTCTCATTCCCCTCTTATCGCTTATTTTTCAGAATCCCGGTAAAGCGAAAGAACGTGCACGTTTAGCTAATTCAACGATAATCATCTTAGATGTGATAACCAATACTCGCTCAGACACTTGGTCGCAAAAGTCCGGGGGAATTGAGCGAGCTCAGAAAGCTAGGTTTGACGTAGTCTGAGAAACGCTAAGCTCGGCACTCGCGTGCTAAAAAGAAACGGCATGAGCGCCGCTCCCGAGCATTGCCAGGTAAAAAGAAACGCGGACAATTAACCTTGGATTGTTGCTCGAACCCCGATGGGTACCAGGGCCTGTCTCTCCCGTAGGTCTCGATATGGATAAGTTTTTAAAACCAATAGATAAATGCAAACAGAGAATGGATTTTCAAATTATTGTATGAAACAATAGAACAAACTCAATGACGACAAGAGCTTAATCAACAAAGAAAATCCTGAGATTTAGTAAGAAAAACAAAACTGGAAGGTTTAAATGAAAATTCTTGGCCAATGACTTGGGCAAAAAGAAATAGGGCTAATAAGAAAGGTGAACGAAGGGAAACTGCTACTCAAGAAGGCGAAGGAAGAAACTGACAAATGAGGATGAGGAAACCAAACGACTGAGATTGGAAAAAAAGTCGAGGTCGTATACGAAAAATGAATCATCTGGATATTGTAACGCTCGATTAACATGTGTAAGACAAAATATGCCGCAGGTTCGAGCTCGCGAAACGCCAGATGAAACGCGATTGCAACTATTGTAAGCGGGAACGACAATAAAAATTACAAGCTTTAGTAAGATTGAATGCCCGGCAATGTAACCATTACGGGGTCCTACATTTCGAGGGCTTAGTACATAGCCGCGACCCCCTTTTATCAACTGATACATATTTTACTGGTCGCAGTAAAGGGCTATAAAACTTTAAAGCTATCCAACATACAGTCATATTGAAAAGTATAAGACCACCCCTGAAGTTGTGCTTTATGCAACAGTGACTACTTTGAATGACATTTACATTTTTTGATGGATAAAAGGGTCTTTTTTAAGGAATCCACAAAACACTTCAGCCAAAAATACAGCTTTATTGCTTAACAATTTATCAAAACTGAAAATAGCAGCTGTTCATAAATATAACTCCATTCTTAGAACTCGTAGAAATGGGATTATCTTTGTTGTACTTCCATTTTGTTGGTCCATACTTTGTTGTATCTCCATTTTTGGAAATAACAGAAAAAATTCGATTTGGCAGTGATTCAACCAATTTTAACAAAAACATTGCATGAGATTTTTCTCCCAGGATTCGACAATTGCATTTTTAAGTTCAGCAATTGTTGCAAACTGCCTTCCTTATCGTATACAATCCTGGCAAGAATTCCCCCCAGGTTTTCTACGGGATTCAAGTCCGGGGAGCAATCTGGCCACTCCAGAACTGTGATGTTGTTTTCTGTAAACCACTGCATCATGGCTCTTGATGTGTGGCAGGGGGCGTTATTTCATCTGGGCATTTTCGTATAAGAACACGAGGAATTGAGGTTCTCACTGTATTCTAAACAGTTTTAAATACGCCATCTCACTTTTAACTTTTTTTAATTTTATGAATTTCTATTTAAATGAGAGTCTTCCACAAAATTGCTTTTTTTTTTTACATTTTAATGCACTTTTTAAAATAAAAGTGTATTCTTAAAAACGTTCTTTAATATGTTTTATTTCCCACTCTTTCAATTAACTCATCAACAAGTTTATTTGCATCTCTGTATTGTACAGATCATGCAATCAATAACAAACCAACTTACCAACAAGGTAGAGAGCCTAAATTTGATACACTTGCTCAGTGCCGATGACGATGCATGTTAATGGCAACACCTCCAAAAGAGAAAGCCTCTGCACGGAAACGTCATACATTGTTACATCATCTAAGTAGGGCATTGTTATTCGTATTTCTACCAATAATAAGCCCTGAATTTGCACTACTATGATGATGTAACAATGTATGATGGTTTCCGTACAGAGGCTTTCTCTTTAGGAGGCGTTGTTAATGGAAGAATTTTTCAACTGGTTCAAATGGTTCGTATTCTAATGGTATTAATTCATTAGTACGAATTGCTTAATTGCCATGACAAGCAATTTGTTTTGACGAGGGATGAATGAATACGTCGTTTAGGCTGTGTCTAAAGAGTCCGACCGATTGCGAGCGGTCGAAGACAAACCATGTGATATCTTCACGATTAATAATCTCGGGCATTGTTGATTTTCTGTACTATCAGGAGAAATGTATTTTTTTTAATAAAAATTTGATTTTCAAATAAATCAGTCACGGAAAAATTGATATTAGATCATGTAATTTGTCGTAATCGGTAGGAATTTTTAGACACAGTGCTTTTTTTTAAAAAAATTGAATATTAAATAGACCAGATACGAAAAATTAATGTTTGATCATGTGATTCGTTTTCGACCGGTCGGCATCGGTCGGAGTTTTTAGACACAGCCTTAGTGTTGCACATTTATGGATGTTGGTTTGGTTTGGTCATTTCAGGACGGCGTTATAGGGGCCGCAAATTTTGCCTTGCAAGGGTTCTTTTACGTTCAGCCGGCAAACGACTATACGTGAGCAACGGCTTTATTTCCCTTCCGAAGGAAGTGTTTATGGATTGTTAGCTGGCTTAAAGCACGCGCGCGATACCATCGCATCCGCAGCCGACGAAAATGACAGCTCGCGGCATTGAAAAGTCATCTGACCGTTATATACTCTGTCCAAAGAAAGTTTGACTGGGCATGCCAAATTAAATTTCCAGTTTCAATTGTTAGACACTGTTAATTTGGCTTTGCAACAATGTTTAACAAATTGAAATTAGAAGTTTAACTGGACACACCAGTCATATTTCGTTGGACAGTGTCAAGTCTGAGTAACAATTTATTTTTTTTTTGTTGAAATTTTTACTCTAAGAGATATTATGAAATGTGGCAATATAAACGGTAGAGGTGCCAGAAACTGTGGACAATGATCTACACAATCAAAAAGGAGAAACCACTATTCCACACGGAGATTTTTATTTCACGTATGCACATTTCGGCAGCCAAGCCACCTTCAAAGGATCAAAACAGAGAACTAATTTGATCAACTTTTGTATTACGCTGACGAAGGTAGCTTAGCCGCCGAAATGCACATACGTGAAATAAAAATCTTCGTGTGTAATAGTGGTTTCTCCTTTTTGATTGTGTATGAAATGTGGTTTGAAAAATCCTTTTTCTTCTAAAATATTTCGAAGTTACTTTAAGCGAAGACATTACTAGTATAGTGGATTTTATTTTCTATTTAATCTTTTTGTAATTGAGGACTGACTTAATAGCACAACAATATTTTATAACTTCAAATTTAAAATTCGAAGTACGTGAAAAAGATAAGTGTTTTCAAATTCCCAAAAATTAGAATAAAAATTACGCATCTACCCAAAAGACGCTAACTATCTCTTATGCTACAATTTTCATCCTAACTTCTTCAAATTCGTTTTTCATTTCTAATTAAGAGTTTGTTATGGCAGACAGTTGACCATTCAATATACTATGAAGTGAAGAGAAGACATAAAATGTTACAACCAAAGATTAGTTTATTGAGGCTCTTCATCAAACGTCAGATTTAGATCCGGACATGAAGGCTCTTCGACTTCGTTAATTTTATTTATTTATTTATTTGTCATGTAAAAAGAAAGCTAAACTAGAGAGCAAGTCCTAATCCTCGAGAGGGAAATGCTCGTTCCTACGATCGTGCTGGATGCCGGCTTGTCTCCGATGGCGCTCGGTCGAATAGTCGGGATGCCCCGCATTCAATCGACGCCGTCGTCCGTGAAAGAGATAAAAATCCAGCAGTCTCTTTTGCTTCTATCCTCCTCCTCCTCCTCCTCCTAAAAATATTTAGATTTAATACAGGAAACAATACTGTCGAGTCACTTCTTGTTTTTTTTTGGGTTTTTTTTTGCTCTTCCCTCTTTCCTTGAAACGTTTAGCACAACAGAAAGAGAGAAAATGACGATGTGCTAGTGTTATTTCAAAAAATAAAGTTACGATGGATAATATTTTGTCTTCTTTTTAATTTTAACCTCCAGTTAAGGATCCTATGGCAACAGAATACGTTATTTGTGATTTCAATATAGCAGAGGGATTGATTGGGTTAGCTCTATTGGGAATATACGAAATTAAACATTCTCCTTGACGGAGTTATTTGAATGCGAATATATTTATCAACCGAAACTAAAGCTCTTTACACAGAAAATTATTAACAAGGGGACAGGGAAAGGGGAAATTAACCAAAATTTATCACCGTTCTCTACATTCTACTATCTTCCGTTTCTTTAAACAAAGGGAAAATTTTTCTAATCGCGTTTTCTCCATATAGAGTATTGTGACCGTGACGCTCACATGGCATAGAGATGTATATTTCTTTCTCTAATAAGTTGGAATTCCTACTTTTCGGAGGAGGAAGAGGAGGAGGAGGATGGCGCTTGGTCTTCGTTGCCGCATTTTTTTGTTTGATGTGGGATGATGCGGCGGTTGCCAAGCAACAGGTAAGCAAGCGCTCGCACATCGAAATCCAATCAGAAAAGGCGTTGCCCGGGCGAATGCATTCGATTGGTGCGCTCTCCATTTCATTTCATTTCTTTCTCTCTCTCTTTCTCCCCTTGTTCCCAAAAGTTTTATTGAATTGTTCGTTCGTGGAGAGCGTCGTCCATTGTGGAATACAAATCGAGAGGATTGGAGAGGTCTGATCTGTCCCTTTTTTTCCCTTCTTCCTCTTCTTTTTTTTTTCTTCCAAAAGTTTCGGATGTGGAAGAGAGACAAGAAACTCTTCTAGGTCCGGTGAGCTTATTAAATCGATTGTCCGTATCGTTATTTCCCACGAGAAAGATAATGCTCATCCTCATCTCTCTTTATCAGCCATGATAAATGATTTCCGATAGAAAATGCCAAATTGAATTTTTAAGTAGCGATAGCGTTTTTTGAATCCTACTCTCTCTACTGTGTAAACAAGCAAAGAAAAACATTTTACTCAATTTCAATATCTAGTCCTTTGTCAGTGATTTGTGTAACGATAAATACACGAATTCCTTTGTCTGAATCTTCTAAGAATTTTTTAACCGAAGAACATCAAATGCTGGCTTCCCTGCAAACACGGCGATTTCAGATGCATTCCTCGAAATCGAGTGATTGCTGACAAGTAGGGGGGAGGGCAGGTCTGTTACGCTTGGATTTAACTGAAATTTAAATATGTTGTCACGCACTCCTCCCACTATTATTTGGCATAGTAACTCATGCTAATTGGTATTAGTTTAATAGATATAGTTATTTAAAGTTAGTTATGGAGAACAGTGCGATGTATATTTACAAATTCGGACGGTGCGAGATTCATGTAATGTAAGTCAACGCGGTCATGTGGGTGAGTTTTTAGATTACATTGCTAAAGGTCCGGGGATCAAATCCTTTCCCAACTTAATTTAATTTTTTTAAATATGTTTTTGAACAAATTATATATGAAGCTAATATTAATTATCAAAAACATAATTTTATAATTTTTTTTGCATATTATATGTCATTTACTTTTTTGTTATATATACAACTTATTAAAAATAAATAATTTGTTACCTTCCTCAAATGAAATATAATAGGATAAAATTAAATTAAATTGGGAAAAGAGCAGGATTTGAAACCGGGACCTTTAGCATTATAATCTATAGACTTATCCACATGACCACGTTGACTACCTGAATAACACATTCTCCGAATTTGTAAATATACATCAACAGCCTACATAACTAAATAATTATATCTCGTAAACTAATGCCCATTAGCATGAGTTATTATGCCATATAATAGTGGGAGGGGTGCGTAACAACATATTTAAATTTCAGTTAAATCCAAGCTTAACAGACCTTGAATTACATATTGAAATGGATTTTAATCCTGTTCGTCCGAAACATCACTACGGTTGCCTAAATGAATGAGCTACAAATGTCATCTCAACATCCATCTCAGTTTGGATGTACGTGCAAAACCGTTTATTTTGGAAGTCCATTGTTTTTTCTTGTCTCAACTACGAGGGGCGATTGATAAATAAGGTCTCCATGACTGTAACTTTTTTATTTGTTAACCGATTTTCAAAATTCTTTTTGTATCTTATACTCACATTTGTCCTCTATGTAATGCACTGTTCACTTTTCGACATAGTCCCCATCCCTTTCCACGCATTGGCCAACGCGTGACTAGTCGGGTGAACCCGTCGGAGAGGAATTCCGGAGTTGTTGATTGAATGGCAGCTTTGGACCCTCTTCTGGAGTACGATAACGTCCGCCCGCAGACAAGTCTCCACACACCAGAGGCGTTGCAGCGCCTACAGTTCAAAGATGAAAAATTGCAGTTCAAAAATGAAAAACTTTGCACATTGCGACTTTCACCACTTCCCAAAGTAGAAAGAGCCCCTTAAGGGACATGAGTTGGTTCTGACGGCGAGGTAAACGCTGCCATTCAATCCTCGTGTCGACAACAACTCCGGAATTCCTCTCCGACGGGTTCACTCAACTAGTCACGCGTTGGCGCAATGCGTGGAAAGGGATGGGGACTATGTCGAAAAGTGAACAGTGCATTACATAGAGGTCAAATGTGAGCATAAGATACAAAAATAATTTTGAAAATCGGTTAACAAATAAAAAAGTTACAGCCATGGAGACCTTATTTATCAATCGCCCCTCGTATTTAAAGATTCTACAAGGTTCTCTTGTATAAAAAAAAAGATGGTGATTATACAATTTGATATATCAACGAATTTCCGATTAATCAAAGCTTATGTATATTTTAAGCATATATTGAAAATTGTATATAAATAAAAAATTAACCCTAAATTATTTATTTTCTCAATCTTTTCAAAAATACACTTATATCCATTTCACAACAAACGGCCCATAAAAGGGCCACAGGAGAATAAGTTAAATCACTCAGAAAAAGAGCCTCAATAGAGACATTTGGCAAAAGAAAAGAAGCCAATTTATTATACAAAGTATGCTTCTTTAAAAAATTCTAATTCACACAGGATCATCAGTATTTTATATCCGCATAAAATTTTAAATTAATAGTTGCCACTCCATTTTGATTATCCATGAAACTGTATTTAAAAGCGAGCTCAAATGAACGTTAGTCTGACCCCATGACTAGTGCAAATCCTAATTCTTGGCATCTCAAGACACAACCATTAATTCCATATTAAGACCAGATAAATTGTTTTAGGTATTAGTTTAATTTTTTTAAAGGAATCAGTTCCTTGTGATAAAATTTTTAACTTTTCTTTAACAGGACAAATAAATTCGGGTATTCCTAAAGGCTTACCACTTGGAGCTAGTCAATGTAATTGGCGTCACCTGGCGCGTGGAAAACAGCAAAGTGGATATACTACAATAGGCTGAGACTTAAAATTTTTACCCCTATTTCATCTATTAATGATCAATATAATCTCTAACAATATACTGATAAATTTGTGAAATGGTTAAAGCAGAATAGCTTAAGATTAAATATACATTAATTAATGGAGTAGTAAAAAATAAATGTTGTTTATTAATGAATGATTACTCGTTATAAATGTGAAAGATAAAATAATAATAAGCTAAAGTTCACCAATGAATAAGGATGCCAGTTTTGAAGGGAACTGAAGAACTTGAAGATAATGGTTGCAGAAGCTGAAGAAAACGTGTTGAAAGAAGCATTGAAGAATGGTGAACGAATATGAAGAAAGCCTGATGTGAAATTTGGAATACCTTATTTAAATCTGAGAGTCGTAGTTGCTGGTAATTTTGAAGATAACGACGGATGAAGTTTTGATGAAGTCCAAATAAGGTAAAGAGTTTAAAAAAATATTTTCGAGAAACATCTTTCTCATCTTCAGTTGATTTTTTTTAATTAAATTGAAACAGAATACAGAGACAAAAACTTCATCTGAAATTGCTAGCTAATCAAATAAGACAATTAAATGAAATATAACTCATAAAATATTCAATAAAGTAATTCAGAAGACCCAAGGACTTGGGTATTACTTATCAGCATAATGGTAAATTTATTGTACATCTTCAGCATCTGCTTTTATGCTTGCCTCGAAGAATTGGTATGATTCGCAAACTTCACATTTTTTGACAGACCCAGTGTTTGGTTAACAAGCTCTAGTTTTAATTAGATTTATTGTATACCTATTTGGTTCACAATGGTCTTTTAATAAACTTCTCCATATTCATAACTTTGCCTCTTGGGGTGGGGAGGGGGAGGGCAGCTCAATCTAGAGACCCTGAATAATGTAGAATTGTATACTTGCATATACGATAGATTTGTCCTGTATCCGTATAATTGCATATTTTGGGGTCACGTGAAGAAATAAAAACCTTCTGTTGAACCACATGTTTAAAACCGTCATGGCCAATTTTTTGGTTTTGTAATAGAAGAGTTGAATAAGATGTGATGTAAATGAAGCGTAAAACGAATGATACTAGTGTCAATCTTGATTGGTACGCCTGAATTTACTTACAAACTTATGTACGCCTGAATGACTATTGTAATTCTTTGCCTTCCCTCGGGCTATTCATCATAATCATAATAAATAATAATTTCTAATAAAATAGGAATATAAAAAATAAAGTAAAACGTTATGGCACTACCTTATGAATAAGAATATGAATAAAATTTCTACTCTACTCCGATGAAGAAGAGCGATAGCATTGTTCCCACAATTTGCACCGGCATTAAGCTTCATCCGCTCATTGATTTTCTTTATTAAATCGAAACGTGGCCTTAGTGGGGTGTCGACATTTCCCATCGATAAAAAGTCGGACGAGGGCGCTACAACCCACGTGAGAAAAAGGGAAAAGGGGTTCCACGAGCAACAGGGTGAGTTTGTGTGAAGTGAATTCCCCTCCCCCCTCTTTCTTTCTTTCCTTCCTCACCATAGGGTCTTCAATTATCTGTCTGCGTGATCTTATCTCCCGTGGTGCTTAATGAGCCCCGGACAATTCTCGAGATTATCTCCAAAATGGTTCCTTCACATGTACAACAGAGAGCCCTACTTCAGCGAGCAAGAGCAACACAAAGACGCGGATTCAACCCATCTTAAAAGATAGACATACATACGCACACTCTCCCTCTCTTTCTCTCACACACCCCTTTTTTCACTTATTTTTTTCCTCTCTCTTTAAAGTTTCCTACGGTGTGTTTTTTTTTTTGTTTAAATTTATTTTCATCTAATTCTCTCTCTACTGAAAGTGGAAAGTGGGGGAGGGGGATAGTAAAGGGGAGTAGGGGTTGAGATGATTGACGTCGCACAGGACGGGAAAGTCGTCATTGGGATTCGGTCGGAGATGGGGTCTTTGAAGTGAGACACGACGACGACGGGGAAGAGAGAGAGAGAGAGAGGAAGGAAAGAAAAGTTACTCTCTGGGAAATAATCGAGAGAATGACACCACCGGCGGGGTAGGAGCAAAAAAATCGAAAAAGAGAAGCAAAAGAGGAGGGGGAGGTACAGTTTGAGTTGAAGAAAGCAAATAAAAAAAAGATTACGTAATAAATCTTTTTTCATTTTTTAATCAATGAAAAAAAATTAAATTAACGAAGGAGAGGAAAAAAATAGACAACAACAGGAGAGGGGTTTAGGTGGAGAAAGGGAGTGGCAGGAGGGGAAATGGCGTCCTCTGTCGCAATTCACGACAAACAAATTACATCTGAAAATGAAGATGAAAGAAACTGTTCCAACAAAAAAAAAACGTGGCGAAGGAAAGAAAAACATATTTTTTTCTTAATTGTTAATTTTTTAACGTGTCCGTGGAGCGGATGAAATCAAAAGAACAATTTCAGTTGAGAGGTTTTTTTTCTTCTCTTTTTCTTTTTTTTAAATCTCTTCCCCTATTTTTGTGCGTTTCCTGCTGTCGGGAATTTTCCCTTTGTTTAACAAGTTGTAATTGAATCCAATCGCCGTTTAGAATCGCGACAATTGTCTGACAGCAACATTCTCAACGAGAACAAAACAAAGAGCGACGGTAACAAATAGAACAGTTGCACAAAACGACCCAAATGAATGGCTACCCTAAACGCTGAACGTTTACGCGCTTATTTCCCTAATATCAATTTATTTTTTAAAATTATCTTAAAAACGTCTTTAAAATTTTAGGACTATTAAAACGAACATTTCCGGCAAGAACCATTTCACGATAGACGCAGAAATCGTAAATTATACCGAGATCAAAGTGTAAAGCACAATGTAAATAATCTCTGGTAGAGGTGCCGGAAATTGTGGACAACGATTAACTAACAAATAAAGGAGAAACCACTATTCCACAGAGAAAATCTTTCAGTGGATTTTCAGTACACGGATGTACATTTCAGTAGCAAAGCTACCATCTTCAGCGTGATGTCAGACCTCTGATAATCTGGTATGATGCAAAGGCTAGAATCAGCTCAGCTTATATAGTGAGCGATTTTACAAAACAACCAATCAAGAAAATTTTCACAAACAGACAAAAACAATTAAGAAGTTGAATAAGGGTTTTAAAAAACTGTCAAGTCACTTCGGGATTACGATCGCCTACAAAAGTGAAAATTCCATCAAAAAACTGGTGGCTGGACCGAAGGATAAAATCCCGGAGGAAGACAGACCTGGAGTTTCTAAATTACCTTAAGGTACGTGTGGAAAGGCGTATTACGGACAGACGGAACGAGGTTAAGCAAAAGGATTAAAGAACATCTTGCGTGTATTAAAAACGCAAATGTCGCAGTTTCTAGTTTAGCGGACCATATCATTGACAACGGACATGACTACGATCGGAAGGACTTTAAATTACTCCACGTCACAAAATATCCCAAGTTACTCAATTTTCTTGAATCTATGGAAATCGCCAACGAGGAACCCAGTAAATTTCTCAATAAAGACTCAGGCCCTATGATGATCGCGAATTGGAAGGTCGTAACTAAGCATTTGTGTAAAAATCCTATTGGTAGTTGACCCGAGAGGGCGACTTCTTAATTGTTATTGTCTGATTGTGTAAATTTTCTTGATTAGTTGTTTTGTAAAATCGCTCATTATATAAGCTGAGCTGATTATTCTTTGGGTGATCAGAGCTCTAACATCAGGCTGAAGAAAGTAGCTTTGCTACTGAAATGTACATCCGTGGGATTAAAATTTCTTTGTGGAATAGTGGTTTCTCCTTTAATTGTTGGCACAAAGCAAAATTAAGAAAATATTTCAAATGACTACTACGCAAAATAACGAACCTGAAAGACGTGATCAAGTTGCAAATATTTAGATTAATTTGTTTGGATTAATTCTAATCATCATGTTCCGGGGCGAAACATTTTTACCTTTGTGTACAAAATAATAAAATAATCAACAAGAGTTACATTTACAAACTCTTGCTCTAATAAAATTTAGGGAAATAAGCCTTATCATTACGTTTTCTCTTTATTCTTTCATTTAGGAGATATCTACAATTCTAACATTCCTCGGATAAAATTTATCCGTATCCCGACTTTTGGATCATACTTGATATCAAAAACACTGCTCAAAGCATGATTGAAGTCGTCTAGACGAATCAATTTCTACAGCTCACACGTGGAAAGATTCAACTTTTACTGAATGAATGAACAGCATCATAATATAGAAATATAAGACAACCAAAATTGTGGACACTTGGATAACGCCAAAATGTGGAATAGTGGTTTCTTTTCTTCTTTTGGTGACGGCATCATTTATTTGTTATCTAAACTGTTAACTAATCTGAAGGGAGTGGGTAGGGATTCGAAATTTTCATCAAAAACTTTAAAAAATTCTATTATTCTTTAATTAATAAGATGCCAATTTAAAACGAAATATCTGAATACTGTACTCTTAAATCTAGACGGTCTTTCCCCCTATAAACAAGGATTTGTTTCCTCTCTACATTCCTCTGGATTAAACATTTATTTTTAAGAGAGGAAAACGATTAGGTATTCTGTTGTATAGCACATAAACGTGTAACATAAAAATATTAGACAAATAAAAAAAGTTTTGGAAACAGGGCATTAAAAAGAAAAACTGAGACGCAGAAGAGCGCGACAATGGATGTGAAAGAATGTGTGACGCAGCGCAAAACAGAAAGAGAGAGACAGAGAGAGAGAATGGGCTAGAGCAGCGAAGAGTAGTGGGGTGGAGGAGAGGAGGAGAAAAGGAAAGGGGAAAAGGAGAGAGAGAGAGAGAGAGAGAGAGAGAGAAAGGAGGAGGAGGAGGAGAGATGGGTAATATAGAGAATATTAAACCGGGATCCACCGCTGCGTTGCACGTGCCAATCGTTTATGAGCTCGGCTCGTGCTGAGCATGCGCCGTGGTTTGTAATTATGTCGTTGCTTGTGGACGCCGGCATTGTTGATGAGCTGCCGTTTAATAAAACCACCAGCGCCGGACGACCAAACCCCCACCCACCCGCCCTCACTCGAGGAGGAGGAGGAGGAGGTGGTGATGGTGGGGCTTTTCTTCCCTCGGCTCGAAATTAATTATGATTGGACAAGTCACTCGGGGAACAATGGCTCACGCCTGAGCAGAGCTAGCGCCTAAATTCATAAGCTTGTCGGAGCGATTCATTCGGAAAGAAAGGGAAAGAAGAGGGGAGGAAAAAAAAGAGGAAAATCAGATGAAAATTAATGAGGCATGAAATGGCGGTGTGTGCAAGAGGAGGAGGTAGCAAGCAGCTCCTTCCTCCTCCTCACCAAACTTTGCCTGTTCTCTCTTTCCATTCCTTTCTCCTCCCCCCACCTTTAACACACACTCCCACCCACGCCAAGAATGCGATGCTATTACCGAGACACGGAACGCTCGACTCTTCACGAAAATTGATCCGCTCTCGGCGAGATGCATCAAAAGGCCCCCGAGGCACCGCCGTCGCCTCCACTACTAAACCATCGTCGTAAAAGGACGCAGAGGAGTGTGTTTCTGTGTAATATGTTGTCTCCGTATTGTGAACCTCTCCACCCACCCATTTTGTCCACATCGATTCGATGTCTCTCTCCCTCTTTCTCTCTTCTCTTCTCCGACGGTCGCCGCCATGATTCTCACATATCACATACAAATTAAGGGAAATGAGATTTGTTTAAGGTTTCTACTATAACACATAGAGAGGAACTCAAAACGAAAGAGATTTCTCCAGCAGTTAAACTACACAAACGCATCCAATAACCGAAAAGGACAACTACGCATCAATTGCATCTTCTCCAGCATCCGAGATGCTCGCGTTGCCATAGCGACGTCGTTCACTCGCTGGCTACAAACACGCATGTCGTTGGAAGCTGAAAAGTATCTTTCGGATGTGATCACTTCCTACAGCAAATACTTGAATTAAAAGCCAAGATAAGAGGAGAACAGTGAACGTTCCTAACGCGACAGTGCTACCCACGGGAAAGGGAATCCTCTACCTTTTCCTCTCCTCGACCTTAGCAGTAGGGGGTGGTAGTAAGGTATTAAAATTTGATGGGGATGGAGGTTAGGGTTCTTTCCTTCCGTTGTCGAGGCTCGCGCCATTCCGCTTTCCTCTTCCCGTTCATTCGTCGGCTGCAAGGCAGATGATTTACTGCGACCGACTGCGCATGTGCAGGCATCCGTGACCCTGCACGAGATCCGTTCGTCGATGGTAACTGGCTCGCGACGCGCCTTTTCCCATGATCACGACAACGACTGCGATGATGATAATGATGATGATAATGGTAGCGGTTGGGTCTCTTCTTTCTTCCTTCTCCCAAACTCCATCGAAAGAATTCCCATTTCTGGAAAAGTTCCGCCGACAGCTACTCAAAGAGAACGCATTCGACCTACGGAAATGGTCGAAAGGACGCGGGAGGACACGACAACGGCGACGGATCCAAGAGGATGTCGTGGAATGTTCGCAAAGGGACGTGGCATTGCACCAGTCGAAGGTGAAGCCGCACGAGGTTGTGTTCTCTTTGCACACAATAAATAGCGAGCGCTTTCTTTATCCTTCAAGAAAAACACAATTCCTCTTTTACCTTTAACCCACTTACAAAATCATACTAAAAACCTTACTATATATGCCAGTTTTGTGAAGTCGATCCTATTTATATCAGTGTCCTGCCAAAAGAAAAAGGTTTTCATCTCCACTTAAAGCTCCATTGTCTTTTTTAAGTTTGTCGTTTTAATAGAGTTAATAAGAACAAATCTATAATGATAGCTTTTGGAAATCACTCTGGAGACGAAAGGTCGTATTCCAAAGGCGGAGGAAGATGTCGTGCGATGTGAGATATCGTTCTTAACATAGTCGTCCAGATGAAGTCGCCTTTAGGAAACGAAGAACCAAAAACATCTTTCTTCTCTCTGTCTCTCTCTCGTTTTTTCCCCTCCTTCTGTTCTTCTTTTTTTTCCTGCCTTGGCGAGGGCCGAAATTTTCCGGCCGGAAGTAATAAAAACCCGAGTCGATGTCAGCAAGAATTACTGTTATTTCGTAGAAATGCCGTCCTTCCTTCGCACTGTCAAGTGAGCGCTCGTTCCGCGTGATGTGTGCGAGGCGTGCGCCTCCAACCAACCAATGCTCGTTCGAGAAGAGAGAGAAGGAGGGGGGGGGGGGGGGAATAGTGGAAAGTGGGGCGGCTTCCCCTGCTGAGCGCCTTTGCGCCGCAGCAAAGCCAAATGCGCGACTCTCTTACGATCTTCGAGCATCTATTTTCATGCTCGAAGCTTACGATTAAAGAAAAAAGTCGAAGTCGCCATTGACGAATGCATCCCTTCGCAATAAGTGGCATTATCACCGAAGTTTATCAGCCATTTTCGGCAGGCTAACAGTATACGGAAAATAAAATGTCAAGCGTCGATGAAGGATTGTCCGAGAGGAAGCCGAAGTTCGTAGACGACTGGAAACGATTAATGGAGTGGCTTTATTTTAATTTAATCTAATTTATTTTGTTAATAAGACGCACTGTGCAGCAAGGCCTTAAACAATCCAAAAGAAAACCAAAAGTAATAAAATTCAAAAAGATGTTCAGTACAAAAATGATCATTACATTTACACCAAAGGATGATCCAGCCAATAAAAATCATTAAACATTTGTTAAAGCACCTTTGGATTTTGGTTATTAACATCACGACAATAAAAGACTGAAGAGAAGCAACTATAAAAAGGAATACACAAAATATAAAATGAGAAATAAAATCAGAATAACAAAACAAAAGAAGAAAATCCATGCTTGTTAAAATAGATCATTTCATTATAAAAGCGTTTCAAAGAGCGTGGCAAATACTTTAAAATTAAACAAACAAAAAAAAAAAAAAATAGAATACTCGAAATAAAAATTATTTAGAAAATACCTTTTATACAATGTATAAAAGATTTACAATAAATTTTGGGAGAAAATTAATTTCATTTTAATAGTTTTCTCCATAATCAAATTCTATAAAATTTGAAATCCCAACAATAATTAAAAATAAAAAATAATAAATAATAAAAATTGAAAAAACTCCCTACCCCATCCCGTAATGCAACTAGCCCACCCGAAAAATATTCTTATTTACATTATTTTGATTTAATTACAAATAAGAAAGGGCAAAACATTAATTCTTGCCAAAAGAATACAGGATCTTGTAATCTGAAACAACTTCTTGTCCACAAAAATCAACATGAACGCTGATACATGAAGTAAAAATTGTGATACTATTTTTTATGAAACACTGATTTCTTTCGGTCATCATGTGACTTCCTGTGTTTTATGTTTTAATTTTTTCTGTTTTTCCTTTTTGTATCACTCCATAATTAATACCATCCTCCTGAAGACGAGTGAAAGTCACTCGAAAACGTTTGAAGAATTATTATGAAATGGGCTAAATGATGAGTTCTCAAGATTTGCTCTACTCATGAACTTTTATCAAATTCAGTATTGATAGCCAGCCGATGTGTGGTTATCTTTGTGAAAATGTTCATGTTGATTTTTGTGGACAAGAAGTTATTCCAGATTACAAGATCCTGTATTCTTTTGGCAAGAATTAATGTTTTGCCCTTTCTTATTTGTAATTACAATTAAATCAAAATGATGTAAATAAGAATATTTTTCGGGTGGGTTAGTTGCATTACGGGATGGGGGTAGGGAGTTTTTCAATTTTTATTATTTATTATTTTTAATTATTATTTTTGGGATTTAAATGTGGTCAGTCTCCTTTTAATGGGGAAAATCGTAAAATTAATAAAAACAAAAAAATAAATAATAAATAAAGTCA
>JAHWFO010103553.1:973585-1108822 GCA_023313115.1 Rhysida immarginata
TTTTTTTGTTTTTATTAATTTTACGATTTTCCCCATTAAAAGGAGACTGACCACATTTAAATTTAAAATTAATCATTTAAACTCCTTAGATCAATAATATTATTTTTGGGATTTCAAATTTTATAGAATTTGATTATGGAATAAACTATTAAAATGATATAAATAAATTTCTCAATCATTTTAACAGTTCTCTTAATAAGACGGTTCCATACTGGAGTAGCATAATGAAGACGAGAAAGCAGAAAGCATCATAGGAATTCTGGTGATCATACCTAGCCAATGATTTGCTGAATTACAAATATAATTAACATGGGCATCAAAAGTCAGCCAAGAATCAAGCATTACCCCAGCAGATCCTACCCCCAAATCCTTAACCTTTAAAAATCTCATGGAAATGACAATTCACCGGCAAAAAGGTAATCGTCAAAACAAAATCGTCATTTTCAAAGTCAATAAACGGAAAAACACATTAAGGCAACCGTAACGAAGAAGTTGAAGGCCTAACAGTTTCCAGACCTCCTGTTTCTGGACGTGGTAGCTATAATGCAGTAAGTTATCGCTATGTCATCACAAAACCCCGACCTTCAGAAGTAGAAAAGAGATTGTAAAAGCGACCCCAGACCAAAGGACCCCTTTAAGGGAATTAAAGAGGAATCAGGCAAAGGCAGGCGTTCCAAACGAGGGGAGGTCAATTTCTCTTCTTTGGGGTCGACCTCGCCGTCACCGTCACGTGCGCCATTTTTAAAAGGAACGCGCTTTTGGACCCTCCACGTCGTCGTCGTCGTCTTCATTCTCTCCCAAGACAAGAAGTAGAAGGCGAAAGGAATTATAGGAACGTCAAAGTGGCGCGTGTGGAGACGCAGAAAGACCTCCACCCCCTGCTCTTAAAAGCTCGAATCTTTGGCCAAAGTAGTAATTAGGATGCGTTTCCGCTGAAAAGGCCGTTGACAATTTATTCGTTCGCTCTTTTGAAACGGAGGAATGAGAAGGCTCAGCAGTTCGAGGCCTCCAAGACTCTGCGCTTTCCACCCACTCCACATGAATTTCCCTACAAATTGCTGACATCCAACACGGCGGTGAAAATTCCTTCTTTCTCGTGATAACGCCTTTTATCTCTCTCTCTCTCTCTCTCTCTATGTCGTCGGGTACAAAAGCCACTCGACCGGAATTCACTCGTTTTCCGCTCTCTCAGATAAACAGAGGAGCAGGTTGAGGAAGGAAGGAAAGAGGAGGGGTTGTCGCTGCCATAAAGTCGAAAAATACAATGACCGTTACAATTTCCCTTAAGGATTTGCATTTCAATATGCAAAAACAACAACTTACTCTTCAAAAATACTTGCTGCCATTTCACCCCTAAGAGAAATTGGCTTTATCGAATTTTCCAATCAACATCACTCACAGGATTTTATTACATTTTTATTATTAGTAAAAAGAACATCATCTTTTGGTGGTCCTGAATTTTCCCTTGAAAACTCCCCCTCATCACTTTATTTTTAAAGTAGCCCAATGATTTAAAGCATAACGGAGAATTTTTTTTTAATGCAAAATCATAAATTAGTCAATGCTGCAAAACAACGAATCCCACACTTTCATTCTGTAAAGTTCATAGAAAGGAAAAGCTAGGAGACCAAATCCTGGGAGATACGGAAGAAATTGCTCCCATTCTTTAAATCAAGCACATATTCAGTGGGGAAGCGGACCCGTGGATTAAGGTGAGCATTTAGCGTTACAGGTGAAAGAATTTTCGCGAGGACAAAATATCTGGTCTGTGGAGTGGATCGCCAAGCTAAATTAAGTCAACCAAGCATTTAAAATATTTCAAAACAATCTTTTTTACTGGTTCAGTACCTCCTATAAGGATTAATTTTTGTTTGGGTTGTATTTTGGGCAGCAGTGAAAAACCAAAGACTCCTGCCAGCGACAATCAACGGCGGTACTTCTGGTGGAAGACGAAAAAGTGCCGCGTTCGAGGCCAAGGACATTGCGAAGTGCGTTTTATCTAGAACAGGAGAGACAAATGATAGCGAAATACAAAATAAGGGAGTGATGGTGGGGACGTTGTGTGTCTGAATAAAGCTATGAGTTGGAAAAGTTAAAAAAAAAAAAAAGAAAAAAAAGAAAAAAAAAGAAAGCGCGGGGACATAAATACGAAATTTCGTTTCCAGTGCCTTATGGAACACAGATGTGTGTTAGCTCCTCTTGTGTCTAGCCCTAGACAGTTGCTATATTTTTTATCCCCTACTCACTAACCCCCACCCTCCTGCCACTCTCGTTCCATCTGATCCGGTAGGAGCCAAATTGCCTCGGCCGTCTCCATCCATCAACTCCTACATCGGATCGAATGGCCTAACACCGCGCCCGTGCTGCTGCTCATCATCAACCGAACCCCCGACCTCTACTCTCCCTCCCCCACCCTCACTTCCTTGCTTCCTTTCACGCGATTCGTCGCCAGAGACGAACGTCAGTGCGCTTGCGCATTTTTCGAGCAGCCATTATGAAGATGAGCTCGTGTCTTACTCTCCAAGTTACAAAACAAAAACCAAAAAAAAAAAATTATTAAAAAAAATTGATAAACATTTTCATTTTTAAATAATTATTAAAAAGAGCTTCAAAACATAAAAGAAAAAACATATGAAAGAGGATAAATTCTCTAGAAAGATCAGACTTCAGTTATTTGGAAATACGAAAAAGTTTGGACAAGACTTTTCTTATATACATATTTATTTTTTAAATACCTTTCTCATACCTTCATTGGTAAGGAAAGAAATCTGTTTCCACGATGCAACTTATCACCAGAGGTTTTAAATAAAAACGCGGAAATTCCGTAAAGGGCTTTAAAATAAGAAAGGACGCTCGGTTATCATAAAAGAACCGTCTTCTAACTAAAGTTCTGAGGGTCCAAAGTCTTCTTGGGAAATTCCATATTAAGAACACCACAAAATACGACATGCTCTTTTAAATGATTCCGAGGAAATAAACAAGTGCTCTTCATCAACTCTTAAAAATTAATAAATAACTACACTGTTAAGTCATCTGTGGCATTCCAATATGTTCGAAATTCTATACCAAAGGAGGTGGACGTGAAAGGTCCACGCTTGGACGCTTAAAACTAATATCAGCCGCACGGACATGTAATCACGGATTTGGTTGAAATTTTAGGAGGTCAATCTACAATATACCTTCTGTGTAAAAGGATTGGATTCAATGGCCAAATAAGCCACGTGGGAAGGAAGGTATATTGGCCACGTTAACCTTCCACGTGGCGCAGTGGTTAACGTCAGGTTCTGCGAATTTAGTGGTCCGGGTTCGATCCCTGTAGTATTGAAATTTTTTTTCATTTTTTCCTATTACTTTTCAAATTTTTTTTCCCACCAATTATTATTTGTTTGCACTTTGCATAATAATTTTACACATACATAAGTAAAATTTTTTCAATATTGTAAAATTTTGTATATTTTCACGGATGGTCATTGGCGATCCGTGATTTGACGGAGACGATTGCGCAGAGATCGTCGATAGTGCGAATAGATCTTTATAGCTTTTTATTATTATTATACGCTTTTATTCAACTTGCTTTTCTGTAGGTTTGTGTATCCGTCAAATCTTGTAACCAATATTAAACCCACTTCCCGACAAGCTAGAGAGCTGAAACTTGATACACATACACAGGACCGATGACAATGCATGTTAAAGAAAACATTTTTCAAATCGGTTCACTGGTTCGTGTTCTAGGGCACCAATTCATTTCAGTCGTCTCTCCTAAATCGGAGGAACGATCGTTATACGAATTGCTTAATTGTTTCGATCAAATAATCAGTTTTTCAAATTGTTGACGCCGACTTGAAGAAATATAATAATAAAGCATTATAAAAGCGTGTTTTGAAAAAACCCATTTTTTTTTCCTCTTATTTTTATTTCACACGCCTAGGCAATAATCGTCCGTGAAAATATTGTACAACGCATTTTGCATTTTTTGTTTATATCTATGGCGTTGCTTCCGTATAGGAATATTATTATGTAAACAAATAATGGCGAAAAACACAAATATATGGGGAAAAAAAATGAAAAAATATTCAATGCTACAGGAATCGAACCCAAACCAGTAAATCCACACAACCCGATGTTAACCACTGCGCTACCGTTAAGTTGTATACCTTTCTTCCCATTTGGCTTATCTGGCACTACAATAATAAACATAATTTTTTTTTTTTTTTTTTTTTTTTATTTGGCCATTGAGTCAAATCCTTTTATTTTTTCCATTAATATTGTAGATTGACCTCCTAAAATTTCAACCAAATCCGTGATTACATGTCCTTGCGGTCCCCTTGGAAGCTCCGATGTCCGAGTCCGGGTATGGGCTCCGATCTTTTTATATCAATGATGTCAGAAATCAGCCCTTTTCGAATCAGGGAAGCTCAAATACAGAAAAATATTTTCGGGCATCCTTCTTAAAATTTATTTATAAAATTCAAATTTCAATTTAAAATTCCCATTCGGAGAAACTAGAGTGCCTTTATAACCAGGATTATGCTTTGGTTATAAAGGTACTCTAGGAAAAAAAACAACAAAAATCACCGCCACCTAGTGATACCTCCATCACCACTATCATCACGTTTAGAGCATATTATCTTCGGCAGATGGCGTCACCGTCAAAAGAGAAACTAATCCACTATTTCGTCAACATTCACTTTCATTTTAGCCACTATACTTTCATCCGTCTAACCTAACCATCTTAGGCCTGCCTCTCCCCCTGTCTAAACATCGAAACCCATGCACACCCATTCCCTTCAATTAAATGTTCTTAACGAGACAAAGATTTAGTTTAGTTTTTCATTTATCTGTTAAAATAAGAATCAATGGAAAAAATTAACGAGAAAAAAAAATAATTTTATTTTTCTTTTATCTCATATAGAACGCACTTCAGCAAATGTAGTCTTTTTAATTTTATTTTATTACAAGCCTCTAGTCTCGTGGAACAATGTTTAAAAAAAATATTAAACACATTTTTTGTAGAAAATGCTTCGACTGGAAAAACAGCTGGCCCAAGATTAACCAAGAACATAAAATACACAGAAAGAATGAGAATGGGCTCAATGAAGAACTTCATTGCAGGAAATGCAATCGGATCGCAGAATCTAAAAATCGTCGTTGTTTTTTTTTTCCCCTCCAACATTTGACATTACAAATTAAATTTAAATTTTTTTTTAAAGAAAATAAAAACGTATTAAGTGTCTAAACAGCAAATCAATAAAATTTTTAATTCTTTGCTGGGCTATATATAATAAATCCCTTCTGTATCATAATCATGCCTATATCTAGCTAGCCAACCGTTTGTGAAAGATTTCAGATCATGTGGTCTTGTGTAAAAGTTGAAATACACATACTTAGCAATTCTGAACTTTTTTCAGCAAACCCATAACGGTAGTAACCCAAGCCATAATGTCGTTCATATCATCTAAAATAAGATCCTACGGTCATCCCGTCTGTTTGTAATAGTGGGGCTGATTACATTCTAGAAGCACAGTTAGAACCCACTAGCCATTGTGTGAAGCTTAATATAGTAAAGTTATCAAATTCTCTGAAAATGAACGTAAAATGAAAATGAAATTCTGTGAACAGCAGCAGACAAGTTTTTAAATGTTCTTTGGAATAAAAGAAGAAATAAGAATTACGAACATTTCAGGGGTGAGAACTATCCTTTCACAAAAATTTTAAATGAAAAAAAATTGTGTATAAACTTTAACAGCAAGAAATAACTTTATAAAATCAAAGTTTAATAAATTATACATATATAACACGTGGCTCATGATTAAAACAACTGTCATCACAACAGCTCTAAGTTCATTAAATCTTAGAAGTTGAGAAAAAAGATATGGAGACCCTTTCTCCTGCCATTCATTGAATAAGAATAAAATCGGATGAAATTACTTTTTGAATACTGTACAATATTTTTAAAAAATTAAAGATCACGTTGTCTTTAAAATGGACAAAATTTACAAGTGTTAATAATCGAGAGTCAATTGGTCTGCTTTTCCTCTTCAGAAATGAACTTCTCCCACTCTTGTAGTCGTTCTGCCTCCTCGTCAACACTCTCGTTAATATGGTAGCGTGTCTTTCCGTCCCACGTCTCCACCCTCAATTGGCGACCCCCAAACCAACGTCCGTTCAATGCCTGAATACACACATCAGCTTCTTCGGCTTCCTTGAACATCACCGAAGCAACTCCGTCTGCATGACGCTAAAAAAATACAACCTTATAATCAATCATACAACAACACAGTGGAAAAATTCCAGATGAAATTGACTCTTCTTATACAAGCAATTAATGGTGCAAATGGTTCTTTATCACCAAAATGAACGATAATAAACAAACTGGACTAGCGTGCAATACTTAACTACAAGAAGCATTGTTAAGACCAAAACAATCAGAACATCATCGTGCATTAATTTATCACATGTTAGACCCGTTTGTTTATTTGTGATTTAGCCTCAATTCTTGCATTGCAAAATTAAATTTAAAATAATAATGTTATGTTTTTATGCAATTAACTTAGAGGGGTTGTAATACAGGATGTACACAAATGATTACTCCGGTTTTATGATTTTATTGTATGTGTATTATTTAACACATTGAGCAACTCGCTGAGTTTTTTTTTTTGATAAATGTCCGATAGATCTAAGTTTCCATTTGCAGCCGCTAGAGGGCTATAGCTGCAAAACTGATGTAACGGTTGTGTCGGAAACGATAATCAAGAAGTTGCAATGGCCTCCACGCCCCCCCTGACTTAACCCCTAGAGACTTGTTTAGATGGACTTGGTGTTTGTGCTGCTATTACTGGCTGATCTGTCATTATCTGGCTCATATCACCGATCTTTTGCTCAAATTGACAGACATGCTTCATTGATAAAAGATTTTATATCTGTAGAGTCACTAGAGGCACATTATCGAACACCTGTAACATGGGGGAATTGGAGGCAGAAACTGTGGACAAAGACTAACAAGGACTCAAGGAAACTACTAATCCACAACAAAAGTTTATTCATACGAATGCGCATTTCGACAGCCAAGCTGCCTTCGTCAGCGTATCCAAGACTTGATCAGAACAGAGGATTAGTAGTTTCCTTGAGTCCTTGTTACCTGTAACATGGCAAAAAAACTTGGCAAGTTGCTCTATGTACTTGTAAAGTTTCGTGATGATATGTTAAATAATACACGTACAATAAAATCATGAAACCGGGGCAATCATTTGTGTACACCCTGTATACTGTATTACAGCCAGTTCAGATGGTATCTTAAGTTTTTCACACACAAACAACACTGTTATTTGACATTGGTGTTTATAAATGCACATGCAATCAGCTTGCTGATTTGAATACACAAACATGCAACCATATTAGCAAATAATTAATGGTAAATAAGCACAAGGTGAAAAGCAGAGCACACAATACTGCTTATTAAGCATACTTAAAGAGATACCAAACACCACAGAAGTTTTTTTCCCCCATCTCTAAATCCCAACTTACAAGAATAAAGAAAATAAGTTAAAAATTACAAGAATCAAGAAAATGAATTTCAGAAAAGCAGATTAAAGCAAATATTATAAATGCCCACAAGTAAAATAAACCGATGAAACTTACATCATACAGTTTCACCTTCTTCACTTGGCCAAATTTGGAACACTCTTCCCTCAGATCATTCTGATATTCTAAGAGTAACTCTGGCTCTCTCTGTAAAATTCAAGATAAACAATAAGTTTATTGAATTTTTTCCAATGATTTACAGAAATGGATGCAACAACACATGCAAATCAATTTTAACACACAACTTGCTTAAAACTATAGTTCAGGACAGATTAACCTTGCAATGAAGAATCGAGTACGGGCAGCGATAAGGCTAGCCATGTGCGGCTGAAATATAGTCCCTAACATTTTTTTAAAATAAAATTATATAGTAAATATACCAGATTAAAATTTTTACTTACTATTATCTATTCTTCATATTTTAAAAACTAACACGTCACTTCCCAGGTCTTTTCATACTTTTTATTTAATAATGCATGCACTTCCACCTTTTCGGAACTATTTCTTATCAAGGATGCCACGACATCGCTATTCAAGTCGCATGCCTTCAACAAGTCGAATGAAGCAATTAGTTGTAAATGTTTATGTTGCTTTATTTTCTGCATGAACAATATCCAAATATTTCCATAGCAAGCAATTGTCCTGTCTCTAAAGTAAATTTTTCTTATTACCTACGCCCATCTTCCTTAATTACTCCGTGCATTGATACAAAGATCTCACACAGTAATTATTCCTTCATTGCAAGGTTAACCTGTCCTGAGCTATAGTTAAAGTTTGAGCTTCTGGAATGTCAAGAAGTTGAATTCTGGAATTAAAGTGAGGTTTCTATTAAATTTGGATCAAAGATAATGTATGAAACAATCTTATTTTGCACTGCTCCTGCCAGATTCAATACTTCTTTGATAGTGACTGAAACCTCAAATCATTTGCTAAATCATCCAATTTCAACATAATGTGTTGTAATAGAACAAAATTTTATGTGGATAAAAGGTATATCCCCCCTCCCCTTTAAAATGTCATTTTAGCTATGATGTAAAAGGCACCAATTGCACGCTTGAGTGACGCCAGAATCGAACTGCTTTGAAAACGATGCGTATGTGGCAAGATATTGCTCCGATCCACAGTTATAAAAATGTGTTATTTATTCACTGAAATGAACGAGTTGTTTTGCTTTATTTTCTGCATGAAAGATAATTCTTAATTGTTAAAAATTGTTTTAAATACACAATCCAGTATTAAAAATTAACAATCATTAAAGCAAATATATTTAATTCAAAGATTAACAATCTAAATTTATCGTTGATTTTTAACTCTGTCAACTATTAATTTCAATCAATAATTAACACACATTTTTATAATCGTGCATCGTAGCAATATCTTGCCACATACGCCGTGTTTTCAAAGCAGTTCGATTGTGGCGCCACTCAAGCGTGCAATTGGTCCATTCCCTGGTTGTGAGCAAATTGATCGCCATCTGCAATGGTATTTTCCCCTGCTCACATTAAATCTCACCTTAAAATCATCAGGATCAAACATATTCTTGATTATCACAGTGCACTCAAACTTCGAACGCATTCCTCGCAACTTATCAGGCCTCCAATCTAGCAATCTATGAAAAAAATAAATAAATAAATAAATAAATAAATAAATAAATAAATAAAGGCAAATTTTTATTTTAAAATGAAGTGTGTATATGGGCGCTTCGTTTTTAAATGCTACTGTTTTCTTTTAAATTTACTTTTCCTGTTGTTCTTTTATCTTCTTTTTATCTTTTGATTTCATCTTCCGTGGCTTCTTGGCAGGATCGTACTGGCCTTTCATCTGAAATTTGGCTCGTTCTACTCTCAAAACTTGATCTCTGAGCCGGTAGCCATCGATGATTTTCAATGCCAGGTCAACGGATTCAACCTGCACAAGATTTCATTACATTTCAATTTGTATAAAAGTGTAATCTCAATTATTTATTATTAAATGCACATTTAAATTCCATGAATGAGTAATTTTTTTGCTTTTGAAGGAAAAAAAAAAAAAAAAGGACAGTTATTTCATGGGCAGAAAAAATTCCTACAGCTAGCCTTATCCATCTCCTGTAAGAATCTTAATGCAACCCAGTACTGAAATGCAAATACATGAATTATTTATGCAACATGGATAAATAGTATATCATGAAATTAACTTAGATAAGTGAATAGTCATAGACTACTTTAACGACATCATCTGTGATTTAAATAATTAAAATATCACTATAAAAATTCACAAAACACACACATTACTAGAGAAATAGCAATGCTTGGAAAATGAGATATTATCATGATGGTCAAGCTTTGATATTACAAAGGCAGCATTGAATGTGTGAAGTTAACAAAGTCATATAATTCAGAGAAATGAAAATTTTTAAACTGACAACATAAAAGTAAAATTAATACCTTAATATAACAACAAAGGCCATCTCCTTTCAGTTGTCCTGTTCCATCACGATATAATTTAATTTTGAGTTTGTTTGTAGAAGGGTCTTTCATGATCAATCCGCACTTGGACATCAATTCAGTAAATTCATCTTCAGTAACATCATATGGAAGATTAGAAACATACACGTTGGTGTTATGTTTGTCGGAAACTTCAAACCACCCTGTAATAACAAATAATACAAAAAATTAAGCATTTTTTTTTTAAACTAATTTGCTTCAAAAATGTAAAAATACTTCTCAAGTATGTTATATCACATAAATCTGATAAGTATTGTTAGTCAGCTCACGCATTGTTCTTCTTCCCAACATAGTTTCAAGTCAATTTATACAATTTTTAAATTAAGATAAATATTTTTTAGTCCCTTCTATTTTCTAAAATATGCAGCAGGAATTTACTATACAAGACTGACCAGCTTTATTCCTCCCCCTCTCCTCTCGTAGAAGGAAGAATGACTTCGGAATGCCTCTCCAGAGCCTTTTACAGCCTTTGGTTGGATAAATAAAGAAACCTTACTTAATACCACCACCACCACCACAGCTACTGCCATCTAGCCTAAAAGAAATTATTAAAAAAAAAAAAAAAAGTATGCCTCTAACAAGGGAACCATTCAATTCTTCACACCAAACTCTTTGTCTGCGCACAAGCATACCTGGAAGCAAATGTGTTGCGTGGTGGTGGTAGCAGAAGTGAAAAGGAAATAAAACATAGCGGTAAGGGGAAAGCAAATTTCGTTATCAGCAGTCGCCAAAGAATTTCAGCAGTATTATTAAACACAAAACCTTAATTTTGCTATACAATAATTTGTCTCGAAATAATTTATAAAATGATATAAGCATCCATGAATGTTTTTTTAATTTAAAATTATAAAGCACTGCGATATACATAACCTCACCAACGCATATTCGTATTTCCCATTAGACCTGCCCTCATTTAATTCACAAATACGTGACGTCATCCCCAGAAAAGTAAAGAAGATTACCGAAGCAAAATGTTAGGGTGCTCCCTTGCAAAAGTCCTTCTAAAATTAATCAAATAAAATAATAAAATGGTTATTAATTACTATACAGACTTTTATTACTGGATGACAATTAGATAATTTTAATGATCTATTTTTAAAAAATTAAAAGTTTGTTTAGAAATCCATTCAATTGTCGTCTGCTGTTCCTTCGTAGTTCTATTGCTTTCATGTGAAGTGAATTTGTGTGTATTATTGAATGGTGGAGGAAAGAAGTTCTGTCAAACACCACCGGTGTATTACTGCACACAATGGCTTAACAGTGGGGCCTTTGTACAGCTATGCATGCTCAGATTTTTTCATTTTCGCGGTTCAATTTGAAAGAAACAAAATAGTGCGATTACTTATTATATTCACATCAGTAAAATATTTCGATTTGCTCTGAAACTGTGAGATACAGGTTCGAATGGTTCCCTTGTATGTGCCCTTTTTGATGCAAAGAGGTAACGGCTTTAAATATTAATACTGTAAGAGTAGTTTTAAAAAATCTACTCATTATTTAAAAAATTGATCTAGAAGCGAAATACTCATCAGCTTTTATTGAGGTTTTAAAACATTGGAAAACTTCCAAACAATGGCACCAACTTACTGGATGCTATTGGCTTTCTGTCATATCTTATTTCCAGAAGCTCCATATGCCTGAAAATGTTGGGATGAATTTTCTAATGGTGGCCTGGTTAAGGGCTGTTTGGTGTACATAGTAACACAAGGCCATGATTCTAAAGTATAAAAAACAAAGTCAAACAAAGATTTCTTTTCTATGCTCCTTCTCCCATCTCATGAACTTCAGGATTCTGATTCTTTTGCACCACTCCAATGTCATCAAATTAAAATACTTGTACTTTGAAGTCACACTTTCTTAATATTAAATGGAGCTCATTTTAAAATGCTGTGATAGTGCAACATTATATTTTATTTTAATAGCATAAGTGAAATATATACTTAGGTCTTGAGATTAGTATGAAGCTAAAACTAATTACAACCTCTGACAATTAAGTTCGGTGAATGAGTTCACACAACAAAATTCAAAACAGATAGTCACATTTACCTTCGAAATAATCACCCTGGAAGGCAATACACTTTTGGGATCGGTTGTATAAGTCCTGGAAGCTCCTTAGGGATGGCTTTAAGTTCACGTGTCACATTTGCTTGAATGTCTGGAATGTCTGCAAATCTGTGTCCCTTTAAGACCCATTTCAGGTGTGGGAACAAGAAAAAGTCTGCCGTTGCCAAGTCTGATGAATAAGGTGGATGAGCTATGGATACGACCCCTTTGTTGGCCAGAAACTGTTGCACGATTATGGCAGTATTCCTCTTTGATCCATTATCCACAGTTACGTGCGCACCTTCTGCTACACCTTCAACTGAAGAAATGAGCATCTGCTAAACCATTGCACGCACAAACGTGACCCGTCTGAACTTGCTTAAACAATGACTGGGCTTGTATTCACATGCATTGTTACTCGCGTAAAGCTCACACAGATTAGGGTGTGACGTCATTCACTTAATTGTCAGAGGTTGTATTATAAGATACATATTTTGTATCAGTGTTATTTTACTAAAATATTTTGTAATTAAACGTGAAATTAACAAAAAGAAATTTCATATTTGAAACTAAGGAACAAGTTTTACAAAACTTTGAATACAAAAATAATTAAATTTTTTTTGAACCATATTTTCTTCTGCAATTGAGTTTATGACCATCAGCACTGTCGAGATACAAAGTTATTACAAATGATTTATCGAGTTTCAAAGTTCTATAAATTCCAAGCTATGGATCGCATTCTTTCATGCCAATTATGTAACATAGAAATTACGTCAAATTTAAAATTCACTGGCATTTTACCTAAAACTCCCTCAGTTTTAGATTAGGTTAACTTGATGCTATCGTGATGGCCTTCAGATCTGACCTTAATAATAACAACCTAATCCCTAATAACACCGTTAACATTCTACCATTGCCAGCTATATTGGATGATCTTTGCAGACTACATTACTGAAGCTAAGATGACCATCAATGGGGTTGATGTGATCAGACGTGGTGAAACTATATTAATGCATTATTATCAAATTAGAGATTGTTTATTATATTCTTTTTTACATGTTCTACAGATTGTTTTTTTAATATGCCCACCCAGGGGACCTACCTCATCGGCTTTTTGCCATACTGACTCCGGGTGGATGCTCTGTACCCCTCTAAAATAATAAAAATAAATATACCTGATATGTTGCGTGATGAGGGAAGCATACATCAGTATTGCATCTGGGCTGAAGCAGAAGGGTGCGGCACCCTGTCCTTTTTCGTTGGATTTATTTAAACTAACCATTATAATGAGTGCTTATGTCTCAGACTTGCCCTACTTTCTGACCAAATGTGCCCTAATTATTGTTTCACTTTCCTGCCCTGCCATCATATATTTGGTTGCCTGGTTTCTTAGGTTTTTGAACATGTTAACATCTAGGTATCTTGCACCCTTTCGCATGACTTTAACCTTAGCACCATCCTTAAATATTCCATGACCATTATCTTTACTCACTGCAGAGTTAATGTTCACTATATGATTCGATCCTGCAACCTGATAGATTTGACAACTGGAAAGCCTATGCCCTAATGTTCTCCTCTTATCTGATATCCATCTTATGTTATACAGAATTCCAAATTTAAAAAATTCTAATAAATCTTTATAAATCTTTTAAATAAAATTAAAACATAAAAAAAGGATTCCATAACTGGGAATTTTTCTTTCGTTTTTAACCTTCAATTTGTTAACCAGACTTTTGGAACACCCTGTAAACTGGCTCAAGCCTTGCCGTTTAGTACTATCTAATATTGGAAATGTGCCAACTCCAATGCTATCAAATATTTATAGCAAAATTCTCTGTTAATTACACAATTACTTAAATTTAGTTCTAAAAAGTCATTCAAGCATTAGGTTATACCAGGAGGGTCTTCAGCAGGCCTTTTCTCTCCCCTAGCGTTCAACATTGACGAATTCGAGGAGCCAGATTCATTCTCTGTTGTTCTCATGGATTGTTCTTCGCTCTCTTCCTTGTACGAGTATTGCGACTGATAAGCAGCAATAAAGTTGTCATCTATCTAAAATGAAAGGAAAAATGGTAAAAATAATAAATGTACTAAGCAATATCAAAATAAACAGATATTCAAAACAAAGTTGTCTGGTTCCAAAAGTCACCATGTATACCTTAGGGCAGTGGTTCTCAATCTTTTTTTGAGTCACAGAGCGCTTTTCAGACTCAGTCTCTAAGGCAGAGTCCCTTAAGCAAGAAATCACAATAAATTTCAACAATTTTTATTTATTTTATTTTTCTGGAGTGGCCACAAAGCTCCAGTTGAGAAACATTGCCTTAGGGAATTCATGGCAATCTTGTTTTCTTTCCAAACATGTGGAAACATTACAATTCCATAATACACTTTTGAAAGCTTGTTGAATGTGCTCTTCACTAAATTAAATTGATCTGGGTCAGAGAAGGAACATCAGTAAGACCAAAATAAGGCAATAATTTTTAAATAAAGAAATCTATATCTTGTACTTCTTTGAAAAGACAGTGACATTACAAAAAGACATCATCTGGTAGCATAGCACTCAATAGTTTATCCTTCCGCCATTAAAGTATAAAATGGCATGCTGCTTTTGAATAAATTTGATGACGAATATTCTCTATCAGTCTACCCCTCCCCTTTTTTTTGTCGGATTCTTTTTCTACTATCAGATATTTTACATATTTAAAAAACAATTACAAATTACAAGTGAACCAAAAATTAAAAGTATCTACGTGAAAGCTTGTTGAGGACTTCTTTTCATAGATAGTGAACTACAACCATTTTGCTCGTCACTCTTTTCAATATGGGACAACTGTAGTCAACAAAGATTGTCCATGATATGCTGAAGGTCAAGGGAAAGGTAGTGAATACTATGGGTTACATGTGAGGAATTAAAGTGATGAATAGTATCAGCGACATATTGGCTGTCTCATTCAGAGTTATGTTATTCCTAAAGCACTGTACAAAGAGAGTACGGACAATTCATTGTTGCAGACAGCCGTTTTGATTCCTATTTCATATAATGATTGGTCATGTTTTGCATCAAATTCAAACTTCAGAGGCACATTCCTCTTTAACTCTTGCAAAAAGTAAGTATTCAATCTGCAAGTTTTCATTTATTGCAAAACAAGAAACACTAATCATAAAAAATAAGAATGACATAGGAATCAAAATGGCTGCCTGCAACAATGAATGTAATGCTTTCTTTATACAGTGCTTTAATTATTCCTAGAGTCCCTGTAAATAAAACGAGTAATGACCCTCCTTTCTATGGAAAGCGAATTCAGCCAATTAGAGCCTTTTATCACATCAAGTGACAACCCACAAAATGGGTGCTCTCAGTATTTGCAGCTCTTCGTGAACTTCATAAAGAATGAATTTTATGATATTAAATTTTTTGTTATGAATTAATAAAAATGGTGATATTAAAAATATTAGAGTTCTCACTTTCTTTATTGATATACATCACTTCACAAGTTCTTATTTTTAGTTGAATTGATTTTTTAAAATAAATTTCTAATAAAACATTTAACAAGCCAGCTCGGTGGCCAAGAGCATTAAGGCGCAGGTCTTCCCGCTCTCGAAACCAGCAAGTCGCGGGTTTGAATCCTGTCGAGGCCATTGATTTTGGCATTTGTCCCTTTTCATTATTTTCATCCATACACTAGAACTAACAATTCCAGTTTCAAATTTGAACCAGGTATATACCGAATCCCCCCCCCCCTTCAAATTTCAATTAACAGTGTTAATCACGTGGTCCCTAGATGGCCAAAATCGAATAAGAAGAAAATATTTAACAGAAGTGCAAATTTAACAATTTGTAATAGCTATTGCTTTCAATAATTAAAAAATAACAAGCTAAGTATTCATATGGAATTATTGAACTATGTAACTGAGCAAAATGATGTTCAAAAAAGAGCAGTTTTTCTCACGGAATTTTCCGAAGAAAATCCATCTCACATCTAAATAAATTATTTTTTAACAATTTTCATTTGGTAATGAATTTCCATAAATCTTTAAAAATCGAATTACTTTTCCTCGTAATTACAAAAATTCAATCATATTTGTATTTTTCCCGTAGGTTTACATTATCCATAACTGCCATATACCCCCAAAATGGCAGCATGTCATTACTCGTTTTACTTACAGGGACTCTACTTATTCCTAGTCACATGCGCCATCTAGTGGAGACAGCGAGAAGCACATCCAACACACTCTCAAATGCGTATTCTGGGATTTCGCTGTTGCTGCACATTTGACAGTGGGGAATTCTATAATGACCCTCACATGTTAATAAATTCCCATTCCTTCCATTAACAGCAATAAATGCAAAAGATAAATTCATAGATTGAAAACAAGTCTATTACAGTATTAGAGCTTAATTAAATTGCTTAATTGTTAACATAATGTTTTTCTCATTCATGTAATATCAAATTAAAATAAGATACTATTAAATTGCAAGGATTGTTAATTCCAATAATTTCTTTTCATTCCCAGATATATCAATTTAGTAAAGTCAATTTCTTTCAATGAAACACCATTTCAACTAGTGATCCTTCTAATGCAAGATTACTCAGCATGCTGCCTCACAATTAGACGAGTGATATAATAAATATATTTTATGTGAGGATCCTAAAATAGAAGAACCTTTACAGTGACTACAAATGCTTAATTATGTTCATAAAAAAACGCAGAGTGCAGGAGCCAAACCCAAAATGGATGAACAAAGACTGAAATTCTGAGAAGAGCATTTGTGGATAATCCGAATAAAATTTCTCAAGATTATTTTGCATTCACAAAACAAATTTATGAGTTCATCTGCATATTAGCAGATGTGCCTAAGTAGCACATTTATGAAAAGTTTAATGCTAGTACCAAGTCGAGACCTTTCGCCTGCCACCTATCCACTATTAAGGCATATACACCATAACCCATTTATAACTAACTCGCTTACAGCGAAATTTCACTTATAATGAAAATTTTCTCCGGCCCGACCCCGCCAATGAAAATTCGGTTAATTTATACGTAAAATTGCTCTGATATTACAAAGAATTTTTTATGAAAATTCAGTTATACCGAAAGAAATTTTCGACTTTTCTGGTGAACAAGTCAAGGTTGATTTTTTTTTTTTTTTTTTTTTTAAATGACGCCTAAAAACCGCATTCGAGTTATGAATGACTCTTTTAAGCGGAGCAATCTCATAAGCAGATTTTACATAAAAGCTAAGTGAACAACACAACACCATTGGTCAGTAACTGCTACATAAACCCTGAATTCTATGCTTTGAATTCACTACAGCACACTGCACACCTAGAAATTGCCACAATTTTGTTCAACAAACCTCAATTCATTGAAATAACGGTAAGATGCTTCTCCCCCCTTCTTTTGTACATCTACCTTCTCATTTTGTTTTAACTGAGAAGATAGATTTTACAGATTTTCTACTTTCTTTGTCCTTCTTTTACAGATCAGGATCATGTGAGAAGATGACGAACAATCCAACATGGCAGCTGCTAAAAAGAAACACAATGCTCTTTCACTTGAACTAACGTTACAAATCATTGAAGCTGCCTCTGCACAAAATACAAAGAAAGGAGCCAGAGGAGGACGAGGAACACTTTGAAAGAGTTGTAGAATGGGAGATTCTTCGAAGCAGAAATACGTATTGCGAAATGTTAGCAACCATCACATTTAAAGACAGAAACAATATAATCTCAGATTCTCTAAATGACGATGAAATTGTGGAACTCTGTCAAGATGGATAAAATGGAGAATCTGAAAATGAAAGTGATGATGAAGAGCCTTTACCTGAGCCGGCGTCATCTTTAAAGCATTAACGTGAGGGTCTAGTATTGTCACAGAGCCATGCACCAGAAGAATTATTAAACGATTTTTATAAATGGGATGATTCTTGAACAAGAAACTTATTATAAATTGTGTGCAAAAGTCGATAACCTATTTTTTTTTTAATTTAATCGCGAATAAAATTTCTTAAAAGCAAAAATCCGTGTTTAATAAATTTTTTCATATCAAATCCCATTTATAGCGAATTCGGGATATAACGAAATGCATTTTTGTCTCCATGAATTTCGTTATAAATGGGTTTATGGTGTATCAATTTTGAATGACGACTGGTATTGATCATGTCTAACTTCATAAAGTTTTTAGTGTATACGATAAGTTCTTATAGATTCCACTTATAAATTCAGTGGTAAGTAATCTTTCCTCCAAAGTTCAATCCTTGATTAATGTAGAAGACGTTAAAAGAATTTAAAAGACAGGAACATTTTATTTAGCACAAATCAATTTCTGGACACCATGAAACATACACACATCTCAACTGATCAGTATGCAAACAGTGAAGTTTTGTTTACTATAAATTTGTGTTGTGTAATCAGTAGTTAGATCGATAGAGTAAAGATGTGCGTGTATTTCATTTCATTTAAGTTTTGTCTGTTATGGCAAATGTTTTCAGATTGTTGTTCATTTTAGGATCACCCAATCATTAATGTTTGAAATGGTTGCTGTTTATTTTGTTTGCTGTGCAGTAATACTTGACTTTAATCAACGAGCGGAGCGACATCACTAAAGCGATTTCATTATTACGTAAATTACACCTCGTGAAACGATGCGTAAACAGACTTTGATCTGATTTCTCCTGCTCGTTTTAGGAAGAAACTTGATAGCGTGAAACAGATCCGAGAACTCGATGTGATCTTCTGGTTTGGTGGGGTCCGCCGGCGAATGAAGAAGGCAGTAGTTACCTTGGGGAACCAGGCCTGCTTGTCGCGATCCCACTCGTAGACGGTGCCGTCGTTAGGGTCGATGTAGGTGAAGGGGTCGGCGGACACGTCGTTCTCCCTCAGCCTCCTCTCCCTCTCCTCCATTTCCAACTGCAGACGAAACTCATCGTCATTTGCGGCCATCGTCCGTGCACATGCGTCTTCGAGGCAACCTGATCAAAGGAATACAAACACTTTCAGTTGGCGATTATGCATTCAACGAGTACGGCCAATTGATACACGCCAGCACGAGACAAAAACTAATCAAATTATACTATCGTCTAATTTTAGATCTCTTAGTTATTATACTTACACTTTATGGAGATTGGGTTATTTTGAAGTTTAGCCTGCGTCGATTTTGAATCATTTCGATCGAGATACACTCAAGAAAATGGCGCACTTTCCTTAAAATTCCATCCCGCGTAAACGATCGTTCTGACGGAAGAGTCACGAAAAATTCAAAACATATAAATAAACCTATCTCGACCTTTCCATTTTAATATTTTAATTTTTTATATTTTTAAAATGATCCAATAATATTCACAAATGGTTAATGACGAGCAATTTATTATTACTGATGACTTCCGTTAGATTGTTTTCCCACCAGATGTCACTACAGTTCAAAATATAATTTTTTATTTTTTTTTTATTTTTAATTTTTCATTTTTTTTGTTTGTTTTTTGCCCCAAAAGCTCGCTTTCGATTTCAGTTTTGCAGATGAATGGAAAGAAAATGATAATTTATTCAAATTAAGAGCGTATTAAAATGTTTATTTTGATAAGGTATGATGTAACGACCGACCCGTAAACGAATTAATTCATCTCATCAGATCACATTTAAAGAAACACAAATAAGAAAACTATTTTAGAAAAAAATTGTTATTAATGTTATTGTTCCTCTCAATGTTGGAAATTCGATTTTTAAAAAAAATTATTTACATTATTTTCTAATTAACACTAAAAATATTAATGGGTTGATAATAATATAAAAATCTTTATAGAAAAATTCTGTATGCATGTTACCTATGTGGTCTTCTCTATCTCTTTCTCTCGTCGCCTTGCACGAATTGTTTTTTGTTGCGGAGAGTGCGTTCCAACGAAGAGGAGAGCAATTAAGCGCCAAAGTGAACGAGAGAAATAGTAATTGAAGAAATACTTCTGCTGGAAATGTTATCCGTATTTTTAGAAACGGTACCATAAATTGCTTGGAAAGGTCTCCCCCCTTTTTCATTCATTTTGTATGTTGAAATCAAAACGCATTTCAGAGATTCTTCTATTTTTGATCGCTTTCCAAAAATCAAAATGTTTCGAGCAAAACAGCAACAAATGACTTAAAAACAAATCCAAATTTTAATAGAAGAGCATTCTGTGTCAATGACTGGGTTCGATTCCCGGGCGAAGAGGAAAAAAAGAATCCCGAAACAAACAAGAGTCCCCATCGATTTCGCCCTTTCCATTGCGGACCCATTCTCCTTTTGACACTCTCCCGTTTTCTAATATTTATTTATTCATTTTTAATTAAACTCTCTTTCCAACCATTAACAATGAATCGAAATGGACGAACGTTGGGGAGTGGGGGCTTTGGGATAGAAGAGGAGGAGGAGGAGGAGGAGGAGCCGACGAAGCGTTTCGTGTCGTTCGCCGAAGGAAAAGGGCAAAGATGGCCTCCTCCTCCTCCTTCTCCATAATTTTTCCCTGTCAACCCATCCTCAGCCTTCCTCCTCCGATTTTTTTTTATTTTTACATTTTTTGAGCGTAAAATTATCAACCTGACACGAGCCAGTGCATTATCATTGGGCGCGTGCATCTCTGCATGGCGTCAGCAGACAATCGCGCGCGCCTCTGACGTCAACATTGCTCTCGAGGAACCAGATGCGCGTTTCACATCGCCACTTCAAACGATTGCAAAAGGGGAGGAGGAAAACGAAAGAAGAAAAAAAAATCAAAAAAGAAAAATGAAAAGACAAGCGCACAAAGAAAGAAAGAAAAAAAAAGAGAGAAAAAGAGAAAAAAATATTAAAAAAAAATTAGAAACAAAAATTTTTAAATTAAAAAAAAAAAAAGTAAAAATGAACTTTAATTTTTTCTCCTCCCCCCTCCCACCCATTTTAAGCTCCCGTTCTCTTCTTTTTCTAATAAAATTCATCACAAGAGTCTACACAGCATCAGCAACAACAAGAACAACAACAACAACAACAATCATAGCGCACCACAATAACAACGATGGCTTTGCTTCGCGTAACAATTCCTTTCCGCTCGATAGAGATCACGGAGCAAGAGCAGAGAACGAACACGTCTTCGAACCCCCGACCGCTCACTCTCTTCTCGATAAGAGAAACTCATTGAAATTAACGCCTTGAAACAATAATACATTCCCTTTTTCCAATTGTATTAAATATAAACTAAAATAAAAGTTTATTTTTAAGTTTTATTTATTTTTTAATTGCTTATTTTTTTAAGACTTTATTTAAGGCTTTTACGACGTCTTGCGAGTCGGTTATTGCCCGATGTTAACTTTAGATCCTTTTATCGGTTTGGATGCTAACTTGAGTACCCAAATTTAATGAGTACAAAATACATGATAAGATCTCAACCGCAAGTTACAAAAATTGCTGGGCATGTCCAATTAGATTTCAATTTCAAGACTTAGTCTACGTTGCTCATTTCACTTTGTAACAAGATCTAACAATTGAAATTGAAAAATCAGCTGGACAGGCCCAGTTTTTCTTTCAATGGATAACTACGCAAATGTAAGTTTTTCTGTTACGATTGTTCAAATGAATCCTTAAAGGGTCGTTGATGAGCGGTGGTAAACGTCAGGTACGTTTATGAAAACAGCCATAGAGATGTCCGGCAACTATTACATAACACTTAAAACATGAAAATATCCGAAAGAATTTCACAAAAAAAAAAAAGTGAGTTGATGAAATTGACTATCGTTGCCACATCATCGCAGAACAACCGTTCCTACGTAACAATGCGTCAGCGGCTAGTTAATGAACACACCCTGTGTTAAACGACTTTTGTACCACTCACATCAGTGTAAAATTTATAATACAGTAGTACATACTAAATAATGCCTGTTCAATTAAAGAAAACCTGGGCGTGACCGGTTAAATTTCTATTTTCAGTTGTTAAACATTGTTGCTATAGAAAAAAAGAATGCCTAACAATTGAAATTGGAAGTTTAATTGGACATGCCCACGTTTTCTTTTGTTGAGGAGACTATAGCCATACGATGAAGACTATGAAATGATCCAGTTAGTGCGCATTTCGCCTCTACTATGTCCGCCAAAATAAAAATACCGAAGAAAAGAGAAGTCGAGAGTCAGTGTTGAATTTTGACCATTTTATTCTCATTTATTCGAAAATAGTTATTATTTTTAACAAACGATTATGACAACAATCGTAAGTGGAAAGAAAGAAGTCGATAAGGAAACAAAAATAAAACAACACAAATGTACATCAACTTAAAAGAAGTATAACTTAATATTTCAATAAAGTATAGAAAGCATCGAAAAGACACTGGATTTGCTAACCGTTTTGGTGTATTTTTCGATGGTTATCTGGACTATTTATCTACAACAGGCTTCTCCAAACTTCCTCCAAAACGGGATAGGCAACAGGGCCAACGAGAAAGAATGGAGACAGCCTGATCTATGAAAACGACACCAGGTCTTCTTGTTAATTTAGAGTTTATTTGGATCGAATACTCTAATAAACCTGTGCGCCGTTTTGAGTATTGTTGGCATCTATTGGAGACATAAAAATTTTCCAAAATAAATAACACAGAAAATGAATAACTCTTTTTGTAAAGAAATTTCATGAGTCAGATATCTTGTAATGATTGGCATTTCCATCTCCCATACGAGTTTCTAGGACTCATGATAACAAATGGGAATACTTTCTTCTTGAAGAATTAAATGTAAAGGAGCGATTCATTTTCTCCATTCACCTTTTATTTTCTCATTGAACACTGAAGAAAAAACATAGTTTGCTACTGGGAGAGTAAATGGGGATGAAATCGAGCTACTTAATTAGTTTTAATCTCAACCATAAAAAGAACGACAAGATTCAAAGGAAAACGGTGACTAAATAGAGTTTAAAAGCTTAAAAAGTCCATTTAGCATTGATGCATTGATGTTGATTCTTAGTGAAAGAGAAAGAGAGAGAGAGAGAGAGAGAGAGAGAGAGAGAGAGAAGAAGGAGTAAACGATCGTCCAATGCAGTAAATCATTTCTTTTTAAAACAATTCTTTTGAAATATATGATTGTCGATATTTTAACGAAACTTTTTTAGTCGCCGCTCTTGTATTAGAAAGTTTGAAAGCACAACTCTTCCAATCGTTCCAATGGTTTAACTTAATGAATTCCCACTGTTTAAGAGGAAGAGGGTTCGATGAGAATGTGGAAGTTCAAAGAGAATGGGAAGAAGAAATGCTTTTTTTTTGGCCTTTTGAAGGAAAAGAGGTAAAAAGAGGGAAAGACACGTTGGTTGTTGGCACGTCTTTGGCACACGCTTCCAAGAGAGGAGAAGAAAAACGAGGAAAGGGACAGGAGGTTGGGTGTGATTGCGATTCATTCGAACTTGTCGAGCTGGTACATGTCGCGCAGGAGTCGCTCGATGGGTATGTCGCCGATGGTCTCCTTGAAGAAGATCCTCTCGACGACGGCGGAGCGGACGCCACGCAGGCACGGCAGCAGCAGGAGGAGACGGCCGAAGCGGGTCGGTTGGCGAGCGTACTTGTGGCGGATGTAGTCGCCCAGGATGTATTGCGCCTGGTCCTGGAGCATTTCCACCGGGTGAACGTCGCACAGGCCCAACAACTCTGACCAGAAAAAAGAGAGGAAAGGAGAGAAAAAAAAATAAATGGACACCTTGACAACAACAACAATAACAAAAAAAGTCGATTCGACATTAAAAAATTTAGACAAAAATTAAAACTGAGCTTGAAAGTGTTTCTCCAAAAAGGCTCCTACGTAAGGCCATTAAAGGTCTTTGTTCGCTAATTTGAAATATGAGGAGGATAATGTAAACTTATTAAGAGAAATACAAGTATATCATCATTGTTTATTGATTTTTTTATTATTAATTATCCTCTTTAAATTATAATTTCAAATAAATTAAATAATATTTTTATAATGAAATTGAAAATAATAAATAATAAAATTCACTAGTTTTAGATTTTTGATGTTTTTTTAACGACAGTTTATTTTAATGGATCAAAAGTGACATCCAACTCCGAAACAACTATTCAACGGGAACCACAATTACGGAAGATTTAAAAGAACACGATCTGAGAAAGCTTCAAAAATAAAATTGAACATCGAAGAAAAGACCCCAAAAGACTGAAGAATGGTTAGACTTCAATGCATAAACACCACAAAGAAGAAGAAAAACATAAAAATCTAAAACTGGTGAATTTTATTATTTATTATTTTCAATTTTAACTATTTAGACATTACTTAATTTAATTTATTTGAAATATTATTATAATCTCCAGAGGATAATCAAGAAACAATGAGGGTGGATAACTTCACTGCACGACTTTAGTGCATTGCCGGAAAGTGAAGCTCATTCGCACGCCATTTGAGAAAAAGCCGACTTAAAACAGGGCGATTCATCCAAGTACTGGTTAAGATTGACGATAATTAATGTGCTCCCTAAATTTTTAGAGTTCAATTTCATATTTTACATTAGAAGCGATACCCTCCTCTTATGCTGTCCAAAGTTTGTTGCATTACCGTTTCCAAAATTGCTTCTAAATCCTCTTTCATGTATACAGTTTCCTTAGCTCTTTGTATGCTGTTAGAAACTGTTTAATGGTCATCTACTACTTATTATCTCGGTTAATCACCTCGTCATTCATTCTGTATATCTGGGAAATGAATTTTTGAACCTCTTGCTCTCAGTCCTTCTCCTCATCACAACATCAATGAAAGAAGATTAGCTATATATCTTATCTATTCAAGTAAAATGGAATCAATAATATCTTTTCCAATAATCTGTAACGACGTCACAAAGGACCTCGTCTACTGGAGATGTTCAAGCGATTGAATGAGAGTGAATTTTTTGCGCACATTGCTTATGGAATTGATAAAATGCTTTTCGTTTTACCTGGTTTGAAGAGGGCGATGGCCTTGAGGCACCCGCATTCGGTGAGGTCCGGGGAGAGTTGTCGGAATCGGTTGAAGATCTCCTGGATGTAGCGCATCTCCGACATAATCACGTCCATTGAGTCCTCCGACAATTTCGAATAGAACTTGGAATTGGAGAAGATCACGTTGAGGTCCATGGGAACCGACCACTGGGCCAGGTTGAGCAGGAAAAGATCCTTCCACGATTCCTCCAATAGAATCAACTGCTCACAGAAAAAAAAGAGAAAAAAGAAACCGCAACGAACGGACATTGATTTATTGGTGGTAGCTAAATTTCTTATTCTTATTATTTATTAGTAAGCATTTTCAACTCTTCTTTCCAAATTAGAAAGTCTTCTACCAAGAGAAAAATTTTCCCTTTGAAACCCCTTCTTATTTCCAAAAAAAAATGTTTTTTTAATTTTTTTTTTTCATAGTCTATCTGAAAAGGAGATATCATTGGGCAAATCGCACGTCATTCTCATTATTATTTGCCCAAGTAGGCTGGGCACTTCGATCTCAATCAATATAAACTTTCCTTTTGAATTTCCTACGAGATTTATTAGGGAATCTCAATTCGTTCGTAACGAGTCCCTAGATGATTGCCACTCAAGTCCTCAAAAAATAGAAACTTCTCAATTCAAGATTTATGTTTCTAATTCACTTCATAAGTTTCTGTTCTTTCTTCTTCTTTCTGTTGACTTTTTACGACTCAAGGTTTAAAATAAAATTCTATCTTTATATACCTTGATATACAGTGTAATTGTTAACTAATTTTTAAAAAGATGCTAAGTTTTACGTGGAACAAAGAATGCTCTATAGCCACAACAATAATTACAGGAATTAAATAAAAAAATTAAATAAACTTACATAAATACGAAATGAAATAAATAAAGTTACGTTTATAATTTTATAACGTCCATTTTACAATACAATTGGTTTATTAATGTTTAATATATAATCGATTTTCGTCCTTTCGGACATCATCAGTATTTTTTTTCAGTTGAGATGTTTAAATGTCTTACAATGGTATTTAAGTTACGTAATAATAAAATTGAAAAACCTGCATACGTAATTCAGAAGGCACGCTTCCATCTTTCAGCAGGTGAAAAAATTAAATGAAAATGAACAAAAAGTAAAAGTACAATTGTCAACAAGAGAACAAGCACCCCATCGCAGAATTGGCAAATATTCAACCAAGTGATTTCATTTTTTTTTTCTGACGAAATCTTCTTTCTCCATGAGCGAAACAAAGGAAGCAAAAGAAAAGAGGCGGCTTCGTTTATTACAGGTAAGGGAACAATCTAAACAAGCTGCAAAAAATGTTCTTTAGTCGCTAAGAGAAGAAAAATGGCGGAAGTTATTTATAAACATCCATGCTCCAGCAGGATTCGAACCCGCGACTCGCTAAACTTGAGGGTTGGAAAGCCAAGCAGGCAGCAAAACTTGTGGACAAATGTCATTCAAAAGTCATAGCTCTACGACCACTACGAGTGAACAAATTGTATAAATCTAATTCATAGGTGAAAACTGTAAAACTAAACAAACGAAGGACCGACCGGATTGAAGTATCCCGAGAATCTGTTAAGAAAAGAGCATATCTTCCGCCGTTTCAACAGTCACCACCTGTAAATGTAGGTAAAAATCCACTACAAATCCAATGAACACACTCCCAAATACAACTACTCGCTAACAGAGAATTGAAGATTTTTCCCTTATCCAGCCTCCATTCCCAACACTTCAACAACCGACGGGCCTGAAGTCTGAAACTTTTATGAAAAAATTCTTCAAAGTCCGTAAATCTCATTATAAAAGGACACAACCAATCAGAGAGGGCGAAGGGGATTATTCTTTCGATATGTGACGGATTTAGTGCACCAGTTTATCAGGATTTCTTTTTATATATGCCTGATTTTTTGTGATCATGGATTGCATCCTTAGGATTACCTAAGGAATTTTTGACGGTGTTAGAATTTTTGAAATTTAATAACAGGTTAGCTTTTAAAGATTGAAAATATATTTTTTTGTTAGGACTCGATTGTATGGGTGTTTATTTTCGTGAATTCGGACATTCCTTTCTTATAACTTCTTTTTTCGAATGAGATCTTCTTTACTGTTTGGGTTGTAAGCATTTATGTGTGCGATTTTTTAATGTAGACAATTTTGGTGAAATTTTCTTTAACCAGAACGCGGTCGATCATATAAATAAATCTATTATTTCCAAAGGTGGGAAGAATCTGGAGTGATGCAGTTGAGCTTGTTTTTGGTTTTCTATAGATGTCGAATTTCAGGGAATTATAGTCTAGGAAAGAGTTGTTTTTTATCAATTTCGGGTTTCGTAGGTGAATTTGACAGTTGGGTAAAAGCTATTCAGGTGGTTAATAAAACTATTTATATCGCAGGAATCTAAATCAAAAATGGCTAACAGTAAGATGTTGTCAAGATTTTAAGAGGGACCTAAAATTCGTGACTCTGATAAACTGGTGCGCTAAATCCGTCACAAATCGAAAGAATAATCCCCTTCGACCTCTCCGATTGGTTGTGCCCTTTTATAATGAGATTTATAGTCTTTGAAAAATTGTTTCATAAAAGTTAAAGATTGAATTTTAGACCCCTCTGATGGAAGCTGGTTGAGGAAAATCTCATCGTCTCTGTTAGCCAGTAGTTGTACTTGGCAGAGGGTTGATTAGATTTGTAGTGGATTTTTTCATTGCATTTATAGCTGATGACTGTTGAAATGGCGAAAATGTGCTCTTTTCTTAACAGATTCTCGGGATCCTTCAATCTTTTAATCCTTTCAAGTGTTCAGAGAAAACTGTGAAGGAATTTTCTTTTTCAACAGGTCAGTCCTTCGTTTATCTAATTTTACAGCTTTCACCTGAATTTGATTTGTACAATTTGTCCACTAGATCAGGGATACGCAGTGGAAGAACAGCTATGGCTTTTGAATGACATTTATCCACAGATTCTGCCGCCGGCTTGGTGACCGAGAGCGCTGGGGGCATAGGCTTTTTAGCTCTCAAGCCTGCCGAGTCGCGAGTTCGAATCCCACTGCGGGCATGGATGTTTATAGTTTCATAAATAATTTCCATCAAACATTCAGAATACTCAGGAGAGTGTTGACTAGAACCAACACTTTCAGTTTAAACTTTTCACTTTTCCGTTTGGATTTCTTGTTAAATGCTCTAAGTTTCACATTAGGAACATAACTACTCTTCTTTTTTTTCACTGCGCCTTTTTTTTTTTTTGTAACACTGTCTGACAAGCTGAAATTTACTTTGTTCTCCAAATCATCTAAATGATCAATTGCTTCAGAGGCATCCGTCCAAGTTCCCCTGATTTTATTTAATATGTCCTCTTCATTACGTCTCTGATACGATTCAATAATTTTACTGGGTTTCAGTGCTGAGTACTGCTTGTGCTGTGACTTTTTTTTCTGCACGCAGCAGATTCTGCTGCCGGTTAGGTATCCGCGAGCGCTAGGGCTTAGGCTTTTTCTAATCTTCAGAGTCATGGGTTCGAACCCCGCTGGGGACATGGATGTTTAGCTTTTGCAACTTCTTTAGATTGTTTCCTTACCTGTAATAAATAAAACCGCCTCTTTTCTGTTGCTTTCTTTGTTTCGCTCATGGAGGAAGAAGATTTCGTCAGAAAAAAGAATGAAATCACTTGGTTGAAGAATTTGTCAGTTCTGCGATAGGGTGCTACTCCTTTTGTTGATAATTGTAGATTTACTTTTTGTTACTTTTCATTTTTTCACCTGTGAAAGATGGAAGCGTGCCTTCTGAAATACGTATACAGGTTTTTTCAATTTTATTATTATGTAATTTTATTTATTTCATTTTGTAAGTTTAATTAATTTTTTTATTTAATTACTGTTTTGATTAAAGAGAACTCTTTGTTCCAAGTAATGTAGCCTATTCTTATTCAAATATTCTAAATTAGTTCTGTTTTGTTTTTCCTTGATTGGGGTTTTACCTCTTTGCCATATTTCGAGAATATTATAAAACTGCGATTTATTTCACTTTTTAGTTTTATTCTCTGTTTTGTTTGTTATGTTTTTTTGCCAGCTCCCCCATTTTTGGCTTTAACATAGTCATTTCTACTTTACTTATACATATCTATTTTGTTATGCTAACAAGGAGAGGTCGCGAAGTGATACCCGCCGATTTTGATGAAACTTGGTAGGGTCGTAGAGCAGGCCTCCCTGAATATAGTGATACCCCCTTTTACCCGTAGACTGCCAATCGATTTCGAGATATGTGAAGTTAAAGTTCATCAATTGCATAAGTATAGTTGATTTAACAATAATAAACAAGAGCTTCCTAGCGTAGTGGATAAGGCAGTTGATTATGACGCCATCGATCCGGCTTCGATTCTCCACGGAAAATGATTTTTTTCTCTCTCCGATTTAACATTGTATTTTTAAATAGCATTTAACATTATTAATCCTGTCCATAAACTGCCAAAATTAAAGTTTTAATCAATTAATTGTTACAGTTGTCATATAACGCGTCAATGGATGGATGGAGTCGTTTATGTTTTCGCTAATTCTATTTTTAATGTAACAAAATAATTTCGTTATAAATTGAAAATGCTATAGAAAGATAATTATTTATTAATGTTTATTTAATTATTTTTGTTAAAATTTACACGATTATTTTTTATTAATATGACATACATAAACAATTAAAAACAGAATTAGCGGCGGGTTATTTACTAATAACGTCATCAAAATCATAAACGACTTCATCTATTGACGCGCTATATGACCACTGTAACAATTAATTAATTAAAACTTTAATTTGGGCAGTTTATGAACAGAATTAATTATGTTAAATGCTATTTAAAAATACAACGTTAAATCGGAGAAAAAAAAAATTCCGTGCAGAATCGAACCCGGATTGACGGCGTCGTAATCAACTGCCTTATCCACTACGCTACGGAAGCTCTTGTTTATTTACGTTAAATCAACTATACTTATGCAATTGATGAACTTTAACCTCAAATATCTCGAAATCGGTTGGCCTTCTACGGGTAAAAGGGGGTAACACTATATTCAGGGAGGCTTGCTCTACAACCCTACCAAGTTTCATCAAAATCGGCGGGTATCACTTCGCGACACTCTCCTTGTAACACTTATTGAACCATTTTTCCTTTTTTCTGTTTTTTTTTTTTAAATTGGATCTCAATAAACTCAATTAAATTCTATCTGCGATCCGGATTAAAAGAAAGGTTCCAATTACACTGCTAATCTGTAATATCCCAAAATAAAAATAGAAACCTAAGCGGATGACACATTTTAAAAAATTCACATCGTTAATCTGTATTTATTCCTTTAATCTGAAAAAGATAAGAGCCCTGAGTCTCTTTTTAATTATATTTGAAACAAAAAAAGTTTCTTAAGACGAAACGCTTTCTATAATCCAGAATTTTCTGCAATACGAGCGAATACGTTCCTCGTTCTAGTGAAACGGCTTAGGTACAATAGAACAACGTAGAAAGAAGTGGAATACTTTTCACCTGGTCTCTCTTGGAGAGGGTCTGGAATGGGGAGAGGCATTTGACCCACTGGACGACCATGAAGAGGAGCCGAGCCGTCGTTTCCTGCAGCGTTTCCCACAGGTGAGGCACGTGCGTCATCAGGTCGACGATATCCGAAGAACCCGACAGACCGGCCTTGCTGTTCATCAACCAAATGTACTCCTTTGGAACAAGAAGAAACAGGAAAAAACAAAACACAAGCTTTGTCAGAAAATGAAAAACGGAATTCAAAGAAGGAAACGAGGGTCTTTCGAAACGCTGAATATTACGCCGTCAAAAGGAAAGATTTCGTCGTTTATTTCCCTTTCGGATTTTGATTTTCGCATTTGTTTATTTGTTTGCATGATCCATTTTTGTTTCCAACCGTTCGTTCGAAATACGTGACAAGCGAAATCAAAACAAAAGAGTTTAACGCAAAACTAAGCAGAAACAACGAATGACGGCGAGGGAAGAAGAAGAAGGAAACTATCTGCATTTCCACTGCAACTTCCATCTGAATAAAACAACAATTGCTTTTTTTTTAAATAAATAATCCCCACCATCGTCTCTTTTTCCTTGAGGAAGGAGGAGGGGAATCGCAATTTTTATAATCAAATCAACAACCGAAGAGGGAAACTGAGCAAAGGCGTAATATTTCGAAAGGATAATTTTTTTAAAACAAATAAGCTGGACTTGAACAAAAGAAATAATAAAATCGAAAACCTTTTTATTTATTTATTTATTTATTTATTTATTTATTTATTTATTTATTTACAGTCTGGTGTGGTAGACCCTAAACAATATTCCATGACTAAGCTCGTTTTAGCTATAAATCGGGAGAGAAAGTGCACCTAAACGATTTCAAGTTACAACTGTTAATCCGCTACTCTTTGTTTTTATTTTCCTAAAGAAGTTGTATAGTAAATTTTTAAAGAGGTAGAAAGAATTCCATAGATCATTGTTTCTCATTTGGTGGACCGTGGACTCCTGGGGGTCCGTGTAACAAATTTACGAGGGGGGGGGGGGGGGTCCGTGGCAAGCCATCTAGTTTCTTGTATATATTCTAGGCCGTATGCTTATAATATGAGTAAAGGTTGGTCATTGGGAAACACTGCCGTAGATCATCATCTGCGTATTAGGAGCAATAAAGAGTATTCCTTTCTTTTAATCACATAGTCCGAAAATAAATCGAATACCCTTTCCGTGTAAACTTTTATCAACTGTTGAAACATAACATGATTGTTGCTTTCAATTTCATAGGCAAATTGATGCTAGGAAAATTATTATTTAACGCGTCGAGAAAAGAATCAATTTCACATTGATTTATGTCAAAAACAAGGAAAATAGTTTCCAAGTACTTAACTAAATGCAAGGCATCATTCATTAAATTATTGGACTCATTCATTAAAAATATTTTCCTTGAGTGCATTTTAAGAGACAAAGTGTAAATTCTGGTTCATTAAAATCAAAGTTAAGGATGAGATTGGGTAACTTTATCGATTCGGAACTTTACGTGTAGTTTCCAATTATTATTTCGTTTAAGATAAGGCTCACTCAACAAAACGAGGCAAAAAGAAATCGCCAATGAAGTAAGTAAGTAAATAAATAAATAAACAAACGGTAATAATCCTAACTGCTATTGTACGAGCAGGTTGTAGTTACCTGACATTTCTCGGCCGTCAGTAAAGTTTGATGGAGTCCCGACTGCTGAGAGATTACCTGAGAAGCGGCGGCCACCCCAGCACCGCAACCCGCGCTCAGCTCCCCGACTGACGCGTCCGCTTTCGACGACGGGATCAGCAGGGCCCCCGCCCCGTGCAGAAGCTCCAGCTTGTTGGCGGCGGAGTTGGCGTTGATACCACTGTTAGTGTTACTGTTATTGTTGTTGCCCTTGGCCAGGGTGGTCACATGATGGTGGTGGTGATGGTGATGGTGGAGAGGGTGGCTGTGGGGATGGTGGTGGTGATGATGGGAGTGGGCTTCACCACTCGTCGTCTCCTTCTGCTTCGGCTTGCGGGGACCACGTTCGTGTTGCACTGCTGCGAGAAAAACCCATCAACCAAAACACATTTGTTTTTACCATTCCAATTATAAACTAAATAAAATCAAGGAAGCTCAATTTATGATCGTTTGCTCTCAAGGAATAAAAAAGGGTGAGGAAAAAAAAAGGAGCGCACCATAAGATATATCCCGACAGTTATTACTCTACTAGCTTATTTTCGATTATTTATTGGAGATATATATTGGGTAACATTTGAAAACTGTTTACTTGTTTTCTGCACGCCAAGTAATAGGTTCATATTTTCTGTTTATTTCCATGCATTAATCATTTCTTTGGAATATTATATAACCTTCTTCAAAGCACACCGTACATTCCATGGTGCTATTTGCGGCTTATAGTGTGCGACTTTTGTCTCTATCTTATCTTCTAAATGATTTTTTTTTAAATAAAGACAAATTCAAATCATGCAATAAATTCAAAAACTTTTTTACGCACGTCTTACGGCTTTAATGTATTGACGCCACTGAATAATGTGTGCCGAAACTTATGCGATAAAATCATGTTAAAAAAACTTGAAAATTATATTTTCTATCTATCTCTCTCTCATATTTCCGCTCTCCTTAGAGCTTTATTCCGTAAATAAAGTCTTAAAGGCTCGTCGGCCAATGCACATAAGGAGCGTCTAAAACGAAGTTTCCCAGGAAAGCCGAATGGAAGGCGGTGCTTTAGACAGTCCGCAACCATCAGAGATTTAGACGGCAAATAGCGCCTTATACAATTCATCTCCTTGATTATAGAGCCATTTGAACGACAATGCACCCTTTCTAAGGGATTACGAATTAATGTACGAGCACAAACGTCATTCCAAGAAATACGGGCTACGTTTCTTGATATCTGATTTTAACGTAGAAATTTGATGCTTCTTATAGTCTGCTAAAAACGTCGTGCTTTAATAGTTAATGTTGAAAGTGCAAAATCATCTACGTAAATATTAATGGATGAAAACTATCGGGTTAACCGCTCTATACCTTGATTGAATGAGGGGTGGGGGGACGGGGTGGGAGTGGATGTAAAATGTTAGATATGGGGAAAACTGAAATAAAATCAAACTTAAAGCTGAACGCTGTCAAATTAAGGTTCATAGTGTATTGCTATCGAAGATAACCTCATTCAGCGATTCGAAAGAGATTGGAAGAGTCACGATCAAATCCATAATAGGCTTCTGGGATACTTGAAGGAGAGATGCTCATGAATTCGATAGACGTTAAGGATATTATCTATGTGCCCCACTTAATGAATAATATTTCCACCGAACTGACAAGTGGCGGCTTCCTTTCCATAAATCAGTGCCGGTTGAGATGAGAAACATTGGAGGGAACGAAGGAGAAGAAGATGGAAAATAGAAGATTATCGGTTTTCGATGGCTGCCTTTACCTCCGCTACCTTTCACCACCTCAAGTGTTGCTTTGCTCCTTTCCTTCGTCTTCACCAGAGAGAGACGATTTAAAAACAATAAAGAGAACGACAGCAATCAATGGGAACGATACTCTCTTTCTGTATCTAGGAATATTACCATCTAGTTATGTCAGAGAAGTTGCACAGGCAAACATCTTAAACAGGAACCAAAAATCTTTCAGAACTAAATGCGGAAACAGTTTTCAAGTGTATGTTCATCCTTCCTTAATGCTCCTGAAGGTAGTCAAGGTAAGCAATTGTTCATTCTTCCATAAACATAAACAAGGAGGTGTCTTCGAGGACAACCATCATGCGCTGAGCATAAAATAAATTAAAGGAAAACAGCCACATCATAAGGAGGACTGCATAGATTAGAAGCATTTAAAATAAAGTCTATGTTAAAGTATGTCTCGAAGTATTAAAGGAAGGAAAGTGACTTGAAAGAGTTAATTTTGTGTGAGATAGAGGGGGTGGGTCATGTATGCAATCTAAGGTAAAGGGAGTGGCGTGGTTTGGGAGTGAGAGCGGTGGTTGGTTCATTTACTCACCATCCTTATTCATGGCGGCGTCGAAGCACTTGTTGAGGCGGCAGGCCCTGCACTGGTTGCGGTGAGTTTTGTCGATGGGGCATTTGCCTTTGAGCTCCCCCTGCGCCTTGCACGTGTAGATCCGATTGCGGTGGATGCTCCGCTTGAAAAATCCTGAACAGCCTGGGCGGAAAAAAGAAAAAGAAAAGAAAGAAAAGTGGAATCAGAGAAAGAGAAAGAGAGAGAGAGAGAGAGAGAGAGAGAGAGAGAGAGAGAGAGAGAGACGATGCCGTCTCCTCTGCCGCCTGTCGATCATTCACCCACTCTACTAAATTAACCCCCCCCCTCTCAGAACCCCCCCCCCCTCGTATCCCTTGTTATCACAAGTGCCGTGTACTCACCGTCGCAGCTGTAGATGCCGTAGTGCTTCCCGGAACTCCTGTCACCGCACACCTTGCAAGGAATGTCCAGCAGTCGATCACCTGAAGTAAAAGAAGAAGAAAAGAAGAGAAACTGAACGAATGAATTAATGACAGACAGACAGAGAGACAGACACAGAAAGACAGAACGAGATATTTGTCAGATCTGTCTGCTTTTCTGCCGGCGACCGAATACGTCAATCAAGAAGAAAGAGATACTCTAGAGATGTCATTTCATTCTTAATAGCCCACCTATTTCATTACAGACACTCGTACGGGAGCGTAGTACGTATTTGCTTCCGAAGTGAAGTACGAGGAATAGACTGGACTGTTTAGACTTATGATTTTTGACTTCCAAGAACAAAAATTAAATTTCTTCATTTAAGCAAATAGAAGTAATATAATAATTATTTATTAATTAAAAACAAATAGATTTCTCCTTTATAAAGATTAAAAATTCCAAAATAAAATTATTATATAAATCAAATCAATAATAATATCTACAAATCCACCTATACCATCATCAATAAAAATATTAGGCTTCACCTTTGACTCTCGTCTACTTTTCAGTAGTCAAACTGATGCTATAATAACTAATCTCCACCGTAAATGTCATTTATTTAAACGTCTCCGTAGTTTTCTTATGGCTACAGAAATCAGACAAGTAATACTATCGAAAGTAATAACAACCTTATACATACTACAATGTCATAACCTGGGCAAGCACCATGAAACTTAATTTTATATTTATATTTCTGTTCTATATTTCTTTCAAATAAAGCGATTTAAGTGTGATTTAGATTTTAAACCAAAATCTCACGAGCAAAACTGCTCATTCAATTTTGGTAGATTTTGTAAATTTTGTAAATAAAAATAATCGCATCAAAGTTGCCTATAATCAAATCATACGAACAGCCTTCAAATTAAGTAAAACCGCTTCAATTACACGAACCACTGCAGCTATTATCAACTCCCTACACTATCAAACATACGAAGCATCGGACTTGTCAATGAATTATCAAATGCCGTACACTTAAAAAAAGATCACCCTGCTGAATTTGTTAGAGACTGGTATATCAATAACACCGACTACCGAATTACTCGTAGATACAGATTCGAAATCCCAATCTTGGTATCCAAATATCTCTCTAACCATTTTCCCTATAAAGCCATTTCTTTATGGAATGAATTACCTTCACCAATACGACAACAAATTGACACTAATATTAAAAAAAAAACGGTTAATGTTAACTATCCGACAATTCAGTTTGCGGATTTAGTCATCGGGCGATTGTGCAGCTAGTTAATATTAACCAAAAAACCTATACCACTACCAACCGAATTACCTTACTTTCTAGGATCACAGGTCATTACATCAACGGGCAAATGGGCCATGACTAACCTACTCTGAAGAATAATAATACTATCCTGAACTTTAACAAACATGTTATGTATTCCCAACGGTTTTCTATATTTTTTTTAGTATTTTTTCCAATTTACTTTCCTAATTGCACTTTATTCCATCTGGAATGCATAGAAATAAATAAAGAAATAAAATTCACCAAAAAATGTATGTTTTCTAGGATAAGTTGAAATCTAGAAAATTGTAGAAGATTGAAGAATTCTGGTTGTGGAGAATGAGGAAAACGTACTGAAGAATGTAGTGCCAATGCTTGAAAAAAACTGAAGACATTTAAAGAAAACAAAGAATTGAATAATGAAGATGTGAAAGAATGGAAATACAGAAAAAGACCTCACTTGAAGTCACCGAGTTGGAATTGATATTTTGATGAATCTTAAGCAGTTGAAGTTGTATTTTGAGAAATTTCTTTTTGAAAAAAATTTGAAAATCGGAGAGCTAGTATCTACTGGAGACTATGGTTATTGATGATATGATGTCCAAAATAAAACGAGTATAAAAAAAAAACGTTTTCGAGAAATTTTTTCTCATCTTCAGTTTTTGATATTTGAAATTAAATTGAAAACAGAATAATTAATAAAGTAAACAATATGAAAATATTTGATTGTTGATTTATTTTGTATGATTGTTGTGTGACGTTTTTTTACATTTGCATTTTTCCACTTCTTCATTATTCGACTCTTTGTTTTCTTCAGTATCTTCAATTTCTTCAAAAAATTGATGCTACAAATTTATCAGTACTTTTTCCTCATCAGTCCACAACTAGAATTCTTCCAGCGTTGCTGTTTTCTTTAACTCATCCTCTACAAAATACTCATTTTGGCGAACTTTATTTAAGACTTCATTACATTTATTATTTTATTTTTGGAATTTTTATTCATTATAAAGGAGAAATTTATTTGATTTTAATTAATTAAATTTCTTCCTGTAAAATTGCGTACTGCCAGAAATGAGAGAGACAAATATTGCAAAATACGTGTAAGTCATCGTAATTTTATTATCGCCTCGGCACGATCCTCCGAAACATTTTTCGTGAAGCTTCAATAGAATTCGAATCAGAAACGAGCTGTTAAATCGAAAGCATAAAATTCTAAACAGCATTAACACAAAAGTCCCCTTGATTTTTCATCTGCTGTTCAGTGACTTTTTCCCTACTTTTTGGTCTTCATATTTTAACCGAAAATTGAGTATTCTCAAACGTAGAAAGTAAAGAAAAACTGCTTCTTATTTTGTTTCTCATCATTTTTAATCGAACGATGTATCACAGGTCGTATGTTGCCATTTAAAAATAGTGTCCCCCCCAAAAAATACAAAGTATCCCAAAGACACGGTCATAGGAAATATTAAAGTGTTGCAGATGTAGAATACACATAGTTTAATAAGTATAGTATAGCTATATTATAGCTTTTATTTCAGTTGGAATAACTTAATAAATGAGGCTAGGTTAAGTTAGGCATTACGAGCTTTCCCTCTGAAGGGCATTCATTTAAACATTTGTTGCTGTAATGCCTTATTCTACCTGAAACAAAGGTTATACTATCACTATATGTAGTATACTTATTCATCTATGTATATTCTCAATCTGTAACATTTCATATTCCTTATGAGACCGGAGTTTTGGGACGTACTGTATATTTTATCCTATCATATTTTCATTTATATTCCATACACCTAAAACTTTGCCATTATCTTGCATACTTCGTTCGAGTAGTTTTGAACACTGCTTTTTATGACAATGCTTTTCGGACCTTTGCTCCAATCAGGCAATGAAAAGAAATCAACTTCTAAATAAAAAGGTATCTTCCGTCTGCACGGCTCTTCATGAGATGGAAGTTCTAAATAAAAAAGAAGCCACGCATAGAAGAAGCATCTTTAAACAATAAGCCACACGACTCATGACATACTTTTGCTTAGTCACTAATTTGTCATTGGATAAGTAATATACTATTCTCCGGCGGGAGGGGCAAAGATAGCAACAAACTTTTTTCAATATCTACCTAAGCCTTTGTTCATAAGGTTGTTGCGTAATACGATTGTTAAATGCATTTTTAAAAGACTTTTGAATAATAATAAGCATCACAGACTCTACTCTCGATTAAACATTTATGAACACGCCTGTTGTAGGGCACTAATACGCAGCATTGAAGTTTAGAAATGATGAATGGAAAAGCTGCCCGTCTTCCTTCTCGAATCTCTGAAAAATTTTCCAACAACAAATGAATTTTTTTCTTCAGTGGAAAAGTTTTTTTCATTTTAGAATGTGGTAGATACCCTTTCTAAAAACAAGGAAAGATTTTAACAAACTCTGATATCCTTTCTCTACACGTGCATTAAAGATAACATTTGATTTCTGATTTTGGAATTCATGAAAGTCAAACGACACTGACATTGAAGGAAAAAAAAAAAAGAAAAAAGAAAGAAAACGGCACTCGATCGCTGTCAAAACATTGAACCGAGTCCGGAGGAAAGAGTGGAGAGGAAGAAGACGAATAAGAAAAACAAAATTAAAGGCAAAAACGACCTTTGACTTTGAAGAGGAATTTTGAACTCTTCCTTGCTTTCTTTTAACAGGGATTTGGCGATAAATTACGAATTGGATCACGAAATAGACAGTGAGGGGGGGGGGGGGGGGGCTTTTTTTCTTGGTTGTATATAGACAGATAGATATTACTAGGGAAGGTCAAAACAATAGGAAAAGGAATTAGGAGGAAACAAAAGCGGGAAAAGGTAAAATGGGCCAAAGGAGGGAATAACGGAACGATGAAGGAAAAAAAAAAAAGAAATTGATTGAGAGCCAGTGAAGCGTTGCTGACGGGATTTCGTCTGCTGGGCAAATGTGAAATTTTGGGGCTAAATGCAAAATTCATAGGCGATCCGCATTAAAACCGAAGCGTGAATTCGCGAGAAAGATAAATAAATAACAAACCACCTAGGGAATATTGAGGAGGCTAAAAAACAAAAGAAATTATTCATATCGACACGCTCTGCTCCTATGGAAAAGACTGTCTAGCGACATAAATAATAGAGAACAGTTCAGATATTATTTTAATAAATAAATAAAAAAAAGCTCCTAAACTTTTTCAAAATTCACGTCTGCATCTGCGCCGACTGTAGCATATACTAAGTAACAATAATAAAAAAAAGGAAATTGTTTTTTTTTTATTTAATATTTACAAAGTGAGTTGACGGGAGGGGGAGAGGGTGGAGAATTGCTCGACGAAGGAAAAAGGACGTATAAAGACAGGCGACCTGGAAACGTAATTAAAAATAAATACTTCAATGAATTTTAAAAAAGAAACACCTAAGAATCCAATTAACAAGATGTAATTGAAATGGGGCTAAGCAAGGAATTGAATTTTTGGAAGCCTCAAACCTTTTTAAAGGGACCGTCTCCCTCGAAAATGAGAAGAAGAAATGCACAGAAAGGAACAGGGGCCGAGACTTTAGCTCCCGAATTAAGAGAAATCAGATTTAAATTATAAACGACCGCAGAATAGTGGAGAATCTTAATCTTTCTTTCTGGTCGACTGATAGCGTTTTCGGGGACACCCTGTAATCCTCACAAGCTCCACTTTCCATTCTTTCTTTCTTTCTTTTTTAAAGGTTTTCGCTCGTCATTCTGTCTGCTCCGAATGACTCGGTTTACCTCTATTTTTTTAAAGTCCTCCACACTTTCGGTACAATTTTAAAGGAGACCCTGTAACAGCCCTCGACCCCGTCATCTTTTAACGGACAACGCTGATTTTAATTTATTGGAAATCCTCTATTAACGTTTCATAACGCCCCGTCTCAAAAAGAAATACGACATTTGTAATGGAAAATCGAGCTAATTCCAACAGAAAATGGAGCCCATGATTCATAAAAGTGTAAACTAGCCGAGAATAATTCATCCCCATCATCGCCATCATCATCATCATCATCATCATCACCCTGTGTCGTTGGCGCCCTTTCTCCCACGTACAATTGAATCAAGGCAATCGTACAACAACAACAACGACTGCTGGACGGAATGAGCTTAAACGGGATGGAACCAAACACAATCGCGATTCCCAATATTGACGTCTGGCTCTAAATAATGTTAACAAATAATAATACGGAAAAAAACAACTCACTGCTGTCTGAAGCTTCCTCCATTCCAACACAGAATTAAGAGGAGAAAGAGAGAAAAGAAAGATTTCTTTTCATTCAGCCACCAGACTTCTTCGTTCCATTCAAGTACATCTAAATGAGTCGGGATCACCTGCTCTCGAACGTGAGTGTATATACGTATTTACATGTGTGTGTGTGCGTGTGTGTGCTAAATACACCTGTAAGTATTTGGATGACAGAGGAATTTTACCAGAGCGAATGAAATCGAATCTATTTAATTAAGGCTCCAGTGCCAGGCTCTCTTGCAATCGGAGACGGACGGAGGGAAAGCAAAAAAGTCAAACGTCATCGGAGCCTCCTGTCATCGTTTTCACAGGTCCCTCTCTCAGGTAAAATAAAAAAAAAGAAAATTAAAGAGAACGAGAACGGAGTAAACACCTGACTTTTACCAAGAGAAAAAATCCTTGCGTTTCCGATTCCAAAGGGTTTCAAATGGAAGAGGTTTCGTTTTCATTGAGTAAGAAACAGGCGAGACCACACTCGGAGGGAAAAGGCGGATTCGACGGAAAGCCTTCATCTAATCCATTGACTACTAACTATCTAATCGAATTTTGATTGAGAGAAGATTAATGAGCAGTTAGGATTTGTTTCAAAAGGAATAACGATACAGGTGATCCTAACTGAAAACCTAAGCTAAGCATAGAACTCCGCAAACACCCACAAATCAGTTCAAGTCGTTTAAGGATCCAGCATTTGCATAGGAAAACAATTCCATAAGTTTAAGACAATCTTTTTTGCCTAAAAATTAAGAAGAATTATCGTTAGCTATTAACATAATTAATAGGAATCGCTTACAGAATAACTCACTTAAAAGTAACATTGAACAAAATTATGAAAGAATAAAGAAACCTGAATATCCAAAACAAGCAAAATAAAAAGGAGGAAGACGTAGCAACAATACTAACAAACCTAGGAGGGCACTGTGCAGAATTAGACGAGTGGAAAAAGTAAAAAGAAAACTTCGGAGATTCGGTGCTTGTCAATTCAATTTTATTTTCCTAGTTTAAGATTAGAGCAATTTCAAGCAACACCAATCAGCCGACGTGTCTTGACGGATTTAGTAAAACAGAGAAGTGAAGAAAAGTTAAATTAACAACATTCTATTCGAGAAATAAGAATGATCATAGACGGCTTAGGAATGAACGTTCACGTTCCAGAATTAATATTCTTCTGCATTTGTGGAATGAGTAGTCGAATAATCATTTGTACAACAAAAACGAACGTTATAATTCTCTATTGAGGTCATTAAATATTTTTACGCGTTTGTATTTTAATCACAATTATCCCTCAACGATCTTATCGAGCAAGAAGAGTTACCTAGCTGCCATTCTACTCTTAGGCCATTCCCAGTATCAATTCAATTCATTGTAGAGAAAATTTTCATTCAACAAACATTCTCGCTCTCTCAAAACATTGGGTTTTCTACGGGACGCCAACGAAAATAGTATGTATCCGATTAGTCATGCAAATTGAAGGGAGCGGTGATTTGTCTATTCGATTAGAACTTTTTTTTTAATTGGTCTTCGTCATTTAAGAGGCCATTACAGAAAAATAAAAAGTAACGTTAATCGACATGGAAAATGCTATTTGCCATTAACTCTTCTTTACGTACTCTGCCTGTTTTAGACTCTCCGTGCTATTTTTTTTTTTTTTGAATTTATGGTACTTTCGCAATACAGATATTGATACAAATGGGTAAGACATACCATTTAAACGGGATCCTTCGACTGATGATGATAACGATGATGCCGACTACAGTTGATCTTTTACTTTAAAAGATTCAACGACTGTCAGCGGCTACATCCGATGATGGGCTTACAAAAAATAGTTTCGGCTTCGGCAGCGCATCTCCGCATTAATTCCCAGCTCGTGTCGCTAATAATTAATGAAGTGTTAGCCAAGAAGTGAGGTTGACAAACGGAAATCCATAAAAACATTATGTCCAAGAATCTAAGAAGGAAATTAAATAATTTCTAGATAGAGAAATATCTATTGATGCTCCCTACGATCGTTTCAATTTCTGTTGGGTTTGGAATACTCGAATAGACATTTCGTTTACGCTCAAGGAACAAAACGCTCAACTAACTTCCAACCCACGAAGTCGTTCCCAACGCTCAACTAACTGCCCGTTCCCAACCGACATCAAAACAGGCCACTAAGGAAATATTAAATATTTTTTGTATCAATCTCCAATGCTCGAGTAGGGCTCTGCTCTCATATGGCAGTCTCCTTATTACACTCGATTGAACAACAATTCGTGCTTTGCGTATCGGCGGCAAACACTTCGGAATTCTTTCTTTTAAATAAAAGGGGCGACTGTACAAAATAATTACAACATTGATTTTATTATGACTTGGCAACAGCATTATTTTTACCTGATTTCCGTGTCGAATATGAACCGGATCAGAAAGGTAAGTGCGGTATCGCAATTGAACACGCGCCTTGGGTGTCAGCTGACTAAACGACTCCGTTGAAAAGAAATAAATAGTATTTTCTTTTAATTTGGCACTGATTTTTTGAAATGAATTGACGCGTAACACGGAACTGCTCTTCTCAAAATAACATTACGGCTTAATATAAAAACGGGAAAAGCATTTGCTGTTTTCAATCTAACAAAGAATTTCAACGCATTGACAGCATTATTGCCATTGTAAGTGATGCTACAGCTGACAATTGCTCTGCTATAATGTTAACAATGATATTGTAAAAAAGCTATCGATTTCAGGCGCGTTAATAAACCTGCATTTGCAAAAATGAACAGGTATGCGTAAAGACACAAGTAGTTGCTCCATTTGCTTGCGTTTCACTTCAGTTTCTAACCCTTTACCGACTGGAGACTGTAGGAGTGGTAGTAGCAGCAATAAATCCAACCCTATAATGGTACACAAGGTATTTAATCTCCTCCACTTTCGAGACAATCGAGACGAAAGCGTTTTAAGCAATTATTCGTAAAAAGAATATAGCAAAAGAAGACTATGAGAACATAGAAACTGTAGTAAGGGTTTCTCCAATTCTGAAGCGTAGACGCAGAGAAACACACACGTTACGGCCACCTCCGTCCAAACGGGAAGTTGACAGGAGAGGCGTTCTGACCTTTCAACTCAAGTGTCACGTTAACTTTTACAGTAACCCTCGGGGCCGGTGGAGAAGAAGAAGAAAAAAGAAGACGAGAAAGAAAGGCAAAGAAAGAGAGAGAGAGAGAAAGAGACGCCATTCGCTAAAAAAGTGCACGCGAAACGACGAGCGAGCAAGCGCCCTCTCGTTTCGGGGAGACGTCGTTTTGCGCAACTCCCTCTACAGCGAAGCGCTCACCTTGTTGTTGCGAAGAGCTGCGCGCGTCTGTGCGTCTCTCTCTCTTTCTGTGTGCGTGCACTGTCTGTGTGTGTGCGTGTGTGTGTGTATGTGTGTGCGCGGTGCAGGAGCAGTTGTCGTCGGGTTTGGGTTTTGTTTTCCGTCCCTTTTCTCACCTGTTCCCATGGCCGGCGGCGGAGGTCCGGTGGCCCCGGGGCTCTTGCTCCGATGCCTTCGACGACCGACGCCGTCTGAGCCAGGAAGCCACGCCGGGGAAGTATGACGGCGTCTCCCGCCGCCAAGGCTGCTTTTATGCTCGCCAGTTTGTCAGGCGAATTAAATACTTTGGGAACCGAAACAGGTGGACGGCTGGTCTCTTTCTATCCGGTGATTGGTGTGCGCGCACACTTGTCAATAAACGAATTTTCAGCCATGTATTATTTACAGACAGAATATAACAGGGTCTTTGCCGTCTAAACGGTGGATTTCTCGAGTAATGGAAATTTTCACTGGATTTTTTAACCCGCCAAGCAAATAAAAAACGAAAGAAAGAAAGAAAAAAAAAACGAATGAAAGGAAGAAAAAGTACTAAAAGGAAAATAAGAAGAAGAAGAATAACAATACAAAACACAGGAGGGACAAAAAGAAAAACTTCCCACACTTTTTTTTATTTTCTCTCTCTCTCTCTTGCCTCATTTTTTTTATTTATTTTTTTTTATTTTTTTATTTCTTCATCGACTGACTTTGTCATTCTTCTTCTTTTCTACCTGGAAATAAAGACGAGGCCTATTTTTGTTTTCTTGGCTTTTATTCATCGAGACCGAGATTGCCTAGGAAAATAAAAAAATAAGAAGAAGAGGGGCAAGTCTTTTTAGTTCCCATCCGAAAACAACTTGTCACCAGGACACTTCCCTTTCATGGAACCGCACTTCGCCTTTAAACCCCGACCCTCAGAGGACGGAGGAACCTTATTGCTCGGTCTTTGATGGGCAGGTTCCCCTTCTTTAAAAGATTTCACTTTAGGCTGAGGGAAAAAAAAACAACAATAAAATGACATTACAGGAATTTCATTCTATTTCCATTGCATCATGCCAACAAACCCATGATCACACTTATAACAAATGAATGGACGCTTTAACAACATCTCTTCAGGTTGGAATGAAATTAACCTGAAAGCAATTTTCAGGGATTTATTAAAACGAGGAGAATACGATTTTAAAATATTCAAAGGGCCTATAGAGACTTCAGAATCTTCATTGGTCCGCTCTCATTCTAACTCCATAAAAGATTGCCAACTTTTAAAAGCTGTGGAGGAAAATTATTAAAAAAAAAGAATAATTAAACAGACGGTGAGGTTGCCAAATACTACAAATTTATCCATGCGTTATTTTTAAATTAATCGATAAAGAAAGACTTTTGAAGGTCTTTTTATACTAAGAAACCTTGGCGATGCTTGATGCTTAGGCATAGTTTATTGAATTGCCGTTAATTCTTACCAAGCTTAATATAAAATCTCCTGTAATTCTCGAAAAATTAAAAAAAAATATTCTTAAGACTCTGATCAATGTCTTTATCTGTCAGCTAATAAATAAGGTGTACCGGGAGGAAAGGTCGATATTTCGTGGGGGTATAAAGGTGAAGAAGTTTATATAACCATGTAATCTTTTATTAACAGTTTCTGAGAAACAGCTATTTGAAATACAAATTTTGAAGTTTTATTTTACTGCAATAAAATTCTAATAACCTTATCATAACAAATTTTCGACTATTCCGCCACGTACTTGGATGCATTTTTCAATTCTTGTGAGAACGTGGCAAGTTGCGCGCCTCAAGGCATCTTATTTGATCCATAGCATCAAATGTTATTCGCGCATTAAGCTCTTCATTATAAACCCACAAAGAGAAATCCAAGGTCCGGTGATCTTGTTGGCCAACTAACTGTTCCACCGCGACCAATCCAACGATTAGGAAAACTTATTTATTTAACCAATAGCTGTAGCTGAGAAACCATTAATAAAAGAGTACATGTTTATAGAAACTTTTTTGACTTCGATAATGCATTCTATACCCACACGAAATATCGATGTTTATGATGAAGTGTTAATACCGTTAATGGAAATTGTTGTAATCTATTCTTAAGAAATGAATCCTAAAAAAGCCAATTTGCGAGGTGATGGGTCCAACATAGTGAAGAGGCTGCCCCCACTGGATAATGACGACTCTAATTCACCTCTAATAGGTCTATCCAATCTATCTTATCTATCCAGCCGCCCGTCTCTTTTTCTTCTGCCGCGTCTTTCGGTTTTTCCTTTTATCCTATTCGTCAATTTTTATGTCGATTACCTTCGCTCACCTTCTCGTTTCCCGTCGGACAAGTCGATTACTTGTTTTATGATCCGTTTCGGTCGAAGAGCTCTTCCAGGAGATCAACTTCGACTCCTTCGTCCAAGAATCCGAGAGGTCAACAACGGAAACCCCCTCCCTGTCACCTACGCACAAAATGATCCACAATCCAGACGCGTCTCACATTCTCGACATTAAATAGTTCTTCTTCTTTAGACAGAATAGACAACCCCTGCGGGAGGCTTTATTAAGGAAACAATTAAGAAATTTAAATAAAGGAGCTGTTTTTTCATTGCACTGTATCAAAAGCCTTTGCGGCCTATTTTGGGGCTCCGTATGCTGTTTTTCATTTCTATGTCCGAAATACTAAATCCACTTCTAATGAAACTTTAAGCTTTCCATTCGATTCCCGAAGTTTGAATTCGTTCGAGTTCACTTGAACGATTGCGGCGAGTTGCAGTGCAGGGAAGCCCATCGCAGGGGTGCTTTCGCGCGCCGTTCACTTTTTTCGAAATGTTCACACTTCTTTTTAATTTCCGACCTCTGCTCTCCTGTAAACCACAATTAGAAGTGCGATTTGAAGTAGCTTAGGTAAATAGATTTCTGTTCATCTCTTGCGAAGGAGAAGTCTCACACTTCGATCGCCTCGGCATAAAATGGTCGATTTCATTGCGCTCTCAGCTTGCTAAGCCAAGCATTCAATTCGCTTTCTTCCCGAAAAGGTTGGTTCCACGACCCTTAAGCGACGAATAAAAGATTTTGACTTTCAAGTTGCTCATTAAATCAATGAACAACCTTTAACAGTTTTTTGAAGACGGATAAGAATTTTTAATTAATTATCTCTGATCTTAAACGTTCTTTTTGACTAATTTTTTTGGACAAAGTAAAGTAGTGCTGGTAACTTTTTTTAAATTTTTAGTTCAAGGACGCTAGAAGAAATTAAAAATGAATGCGTTTAAAAAGGAAAGGAGAGACAATGAATCATTAAAATTTTAAACAAACAAAAAGACAATCGGGGCATCATTCCTTTGCAATTTAACGAGACAATGGCGTTGACGATGCTGCAAGAGAGGATTTTGTTCGAGTGAAGAAGGCGTCTTTTAAGCATTCTATCTTTCTTCGAGAGCGTGTGATGGGCTCGGTGTTGATGTTGACCACTCTTTTATTGTCGGTTCGAGTGAATCGAGCGAAACTCGTCTTTGGCTAAAGGATTCGGGGGTTTCTGGTGTGCGCCAGGCAAAAGATGGAAGTGTTAAAAGGGAGGGGGTCGTCAATTGACCAACATCCGTTGAGTGGAAGCAATGGATAGGCGAGTGAGAGGAGGACCTCTTCCAAGGCGACCCCTCTATTGACAAAATGATGAACCCCGGCAGCGGTTGAATTATGATCCTTCCCCACGTGTAACCTTCTGCTCTCCAGCCGCCCACGCAACTCAACTCAACGCCCAATGGCCCAGAAGCAAAACAAATGACCGGCAACCACCTCGGGCCGATGAATTTCCCTCTCGCCTCCATCTTCTCCGATGATTGTCTCAGAATCAGTGAGATGAAAAAGAAGAAACCCCCACCATTCCCCTCCAAAAAAGAAATGGAAGACTAATCTCATCCCCCCTCCATCCCATCCAAACATCATACACCACAACTCCCACCCTGTTATCCTTTTCTCAACTCTTTACCAAAGGAAACGCACTCGCAGACCACACAATTTATTTTCAAAAACCCATTTTTAAAGGAAACTTTTAAAACGTTTCCACTCTCTTCAACCGTGTTCACTTAGTTTCCTGTCTTGCTCTTATTTTTTTTCCGACATATTTTCAACATACTTTTGTTTTTTTTTTACTTATTTATTTAAGCAAAGAGAAATAAAACAGAATTTTTAAATTAACTGGTCCTGTTTACACTGGCAAAAAAGTGTAAACATCCATTTTCCTCAGCCTTTCGTGCTTATGCGAAAAAGTACTCGGAATGCTCCATCAGCCTAGTTTTAATCATAGAAATTCCCCATAAAGGAAGCATCAAGATTGTGATGATCAATCAACCTTTGATTCATTCTGCGCTTCACAAGAAACCAGCAGTTGATTTTAGTGGAGTCACTTTTTTACAAAAACGACATTTCCGAAATGAGCAGTTATTAGGTCATTCCACGAGGCAAACGCTGCCACATTTTTATTTTCATCTCTTCTCGAATTATCTGGCTAATTCAAAGACATCGGTGTGAATAGCTGCATCATGTATTCACTTGTTTATAACCATCTTATCTAATTAATATTCGAACCGTAAAATCTGTGATGCGTGGGGGAAAACCAATGCAGACTTTAACTTAAGATGTGGAATGTAAATTGGATAAAAAATAAGTTATAGGGCCCCCCCCCCCCAAATCATCTCTCGAGTTTCATCGCATGAACCATACTCAGACACGGAACAACGAAAGCAAATTGATCGCTTTAGATAAATTAATAGACACCAGGTTGCGAACAGATTTTTTTTTTGATCGATATGATGTAAACAATCATTTGCTGGAAGTGGGTTTTAGGGGTAGGAGCGAGGTGGTGGAAGGAGAGAGAGAGGCACCAGGTGTCGTGAATTTGTTCAAATCACAGCCGTGGCACGCAAGCAAGAAGGCCACTCGTCACAACTATTGATGTCACGAACACAAAAACCCTCCACCATGAATAATAGCGCCTTCGAAACAGGGACAGTCAGAACAAACATTGTAACATACCGTGGTAACAATGTGATTCGATTCGACACCAACGATAGAAAAAGATGAACGCTACCCATCTAGGAAAATTCAAAGAAAAGTGATTGGTCGGAAAATTAAACGAGTCACATTTTTTGAATTAGATGTTTTTGTTGGTGGTGGTAAACATTGTTGATAAATGTTTTTTTCATCAGGTAATTAAAGTTCAAAATTGAACTTCAGGGTATGGTAATAAGAGCTCTTTTCACTGATATCACATGGTCTTTTTTTTCCTTCTTCAGTTTTATTTAAAAAATGTTAAATAAACTTTCAAAATTAAAAGAACTTTCATAAAACGTTTTCGAGTACATTCTGGATTCCTCTTCAGTTATTAGTATTTTTTTGATGGAATTTGAGAAATCAACGATTTGAAAATTAAGATTCAAGATTCCAATAAAAGAATTACAGCCGCCAAATATTGACGCCTTTGTTTTAGTTTAAAAAAATATTCTATTTTAATCAGCTATATATTTTCAAATTTTGAAAGATTCAACAGCTGGCCCGGTGGCATATTACCTACCTTTACTTTGCTAGAGTTCATTGAGACTCATGCGCTCTCCTGATTGGTTGCTTCTCTCAGCATCTATGCCGGAGCGAAGGTTGTTAATCCTAATGCACTTGGTTTCATTACTTTTAACAGATAGTTTATAATTTTGATTCTATTCTTTTGTATAGAAACAGATGTCAGCTTTTTCAGAAGATAACTAGCCTGTGTTGTGGTTAACTAGCGTTGAAACAGATGCCTGTTTTATAAAGCAAAATAAATTTGCAGCAGTGTTTTTAAATGCGATTGAATCCTACATGTTTTTATTTCACTGGCACTGATGAATTTCGTGTTCTGTTTATTATTCGTTCAATGCATGTGAATAGGCATTTAAGAAACCTTTTTTTAATCGAAGTGTTTTATTGCCAAAATCTCATTTTTATGTCAAATTGTTTCGTATCATTGCATATTGAATTTGTTTTAGATAGAATATATATGACAGCCGCCGTTTATGTTTTTGAAACGCCTCTGACCTTTTGAAAGTTTATTTATTTATTTACAAACATATAAAAAATGGAGCTTCATCCTTTTTTAAAAGCTTCGGAAATGATTTGTATAAGAAATATATAAAGTGCTTTTTAAAAATGTGAAATTCACCAGTTCCTCCTGAAAATAAAGTAACTTGAATTAAAGTTTTATTGGAGAATGCAGGGGTATCTTATTAGAATCTGATTGCAAAGAAATAGAAGTTTAGAAGTTGCATTATTTTGCGATTAAAAAAATTCGCCTTTTCAAAAAAAATTCAATTTGATTGATGTTTTTATTTTCAATTTTTTTTTTTCTAAAAACGTGTATATAGTTACTCTTATTATTTTTTTTTACACTCACTTCCCTCAAAGAAAAAAAAAAAACTTCTGAAAAACCAGACATCTGTTTCTACATAAAAGAATAGAAACAAATTTATAAACTATCTGTGCTTAAAACCAATGAAACCAAGTACATTAGGCTTAGCTGCCTTCGTCGGCGCCAAAACACTTTCAAACACATTTAAAAATGCAGTTGGAAGTTTATCTTCTGAAAAAGCAGACATCTACAAAAGAATAGAATCAAAGTTATATACTATCTGTGATTAAAACTAAGGAAACCTAATGCATTAGGATTAGCAACCTTCGTCTCAGGCATTGATGTTGAGAGAAGCAGCCAATCAGGTGAGCGCATGAGTTTCAATGAACTCTAGCAAAGTAAAGGTAGGTAATATGCGGCCCGGTGGCCGAGAGGGCTGGGACGCAGGCTTCAGTGCTTCTCGTCATCCTCGGGTCGCAGGTTCGAATCCCGCTATGGCATGGATGTTGTTTGTCCCTTACTAATTATGCGGAAGGCAACGGAAAATCACTGCGTTAATATTTCAAGTACGCCATTAACAATTTGGTTCCCAACCATTCACTTAATTTTTTAATTAATTTTATTATCTTCGTATAAAGACGACGGAGCCATTTCCCTCATGTACAGTAAGTAGGACTCATTCAGATACAGTGGACTATTCCATCTTATAATTCTCTTAATATCATCTTCGGTTCTTTGAGTAATCCTAGAACAAAAGTCCTCTCTTCACATTGCTAAGTTCCAATTTAAACTCAATCTGTGAGTATTCACTTTGTAATGAACAATGAGGTATAATTTTTCAAACGTTCCCATCAAGGTTTTCACTGGACAATGTTGCTAATCGAGTAAAGACAAAACAAGCAATTTTAACAATAACTCAGCATCAAACGAGACGAGCATCCTTGATGACAAATTGTCATCTCTCGGTTTCTCTTGCTCTTCTAAGCATTTGCAATTTGCTCTTCTAAGGATTTGCAATTTTTCTTAAGCATTTGCAATTTGAAAAAAAGAAAAAGGAAAAACACTAAACCAATATCTTGACTTCTTCATTTCCGATGATAATACTCTCGAGTGTTTTCTGCTCGTGTTGCCCATTTTTGAAGAGCCTTAAAAAATCTACTTCACCAAAGAGAAAGAAAGAGAATGGCCCTGGAAGAAAGGATTATGTACCATTTCATCATCCATTCATTGATGAGGACACCATTGTTAAGTATCGGGGTAGCCTTTGGTTAAAAGTAGGGCCTTTTAAAGGTCTGAAACAGCCCACGACTAATTAATTAATATAAAGGAGGAAGAGAGTCTTCTATTACTTCCTTCGACATCTTTTAGAAGGCGGGGGGGGGGGGGGGGCGACAAACAATCGTTTGCTTTCAACCCGATAGCACCACCTCTCTCTCTCTCTCTGATAAACGATCCTCGTTTCGTCACTGGACGCTTCATCAATATAATTGCCACGCGCCCGCCACGTGTACTGTTCGCATGAATTATAGAGAGGGCGGCCATGTTATTGTTGTTGGCGGCTGATGCAAGGATCCACCGGAACAAATCACCTGAGTCACGAGCCTCCTCCGCGCGTGCAAAGGGGGCGAGGTGGAGGGAAGATGGCGATCAATTAACGGCAGCCACGTGTCAATGAGGCACGGCACTCTTCCCACGGGCCAGAGTCGTCTGAGCGGATGATTCGAAGCGACCCCGTGTCGGGACCTCTTTTACTTAACCGACAACCACCACCATCACATCATCATCACCAACACCACAACCTCCTCCTCCCATTCTCTGGATAACCTAGGCGAGATGATAACTAACCCATCATCGTTGGCTTATATAGGGTCTGGGGTTCAGTTGCGACGGCCATTTTGCATCTGCTTCAGAATTTGTTCGTTTTCTATTATTCTACATCCTAATTCTCCCAAAAGACCAACTTAACCATTCGAGTCGGTATTTTTCGCCACCCGTTGCCTTAAAAGTTCAACCTTCAGGCTTTTGTCGCTCCTTTACGGGAGAACGATTAGACGTATGCTTCATAGGGGTAATTAAGAATTATATTTCGACTTTATGTCTCATCACCATAGACAAGTCTGCATTTCTTTACCGGAAAGAGCGAGCTTAGAACGGATTACCAAGAAAGCGCCGTGGAGTGGGAAACTGTCATAAATTCCTCGCGGCAAGGGAATTTGATTTTTCTTCTCGACGTACAAATGACGCTAGAAATACACAAAATAGATAAAAATGCTGCACTAAAAATGAACGTGGATGGGCTAAACCAGGGCACGAAATCTCCCCTTCCAAACCGCAAACTTAAGTAAAGAGATTAAAAAAAAAAAAAGAACTTTAAGCGATTACATTTGTAGACATCCAAAATCAATTAATTGATCAAACACGGTCGCAAATTATTTCTCTCGACGCAAGTGCAGCCATTTAAGAAGCCTCCGCAAAAGATCGACAAACGAATGCAATTTCATAGTCAACCACCGTGGCTCCAATTCCCTCTTAAGTAGTAAAAATTAGCAAAATTAGAATGCTGGTCGCTTTGCACTCAGTTTCGTGCATCATCAATTCAAAATAAGTGTACCCTTTCAAGCGAATCCTATTGGATTACAGGTTATCTTTACAGTGAAAGCGCGAGTGCGAATCGGTTAAAAAGTTAAAAGGAATCGAACCCAGGAGCACGTTGGAAAGCATCTCAATGGAAGAAATAAAGGAGGAAAAGGAAAGAGCACTGAAACGAGGGGGTGGGGCCTTGGAGATGTGGATCGATGGAGGCCTCGCCGCAGCGCCCTCAAACGACACATTCAGATCACAAGATTAACAGCTAATCTTCTATTTACAAAAATCATGGCTCTTTCCGCTTCCACTAGGGGAATGGAGAGAGAGGAGGAGGAGGAGGAGGAAGAAGAGAAGTGTTGGAAAAGGGTTAAGCACCCGCCGAAATCGCAAGAGATAACCCCTTAAGAGGAAGGGATATACGGGTGGGTAGGTAGGCGCGTAAGGGTACAGGATGAGAATGCAAAAAAAGAGGGAGAGAGAGATTATCTGAGAATGAAATTAAAAAATGAAAAAAGTGGAAATAGGTTGGATTAGAGGGCGGGAGGGAGGATGGTGGAGGAAAAGAGGTTAAGAGTAGAGTGTGTGTGTGTGTGGGTGTGTGTGTGTGAAAGAGAGAGAGAGAGAGAGAGAAAGGAAGAAGAGGAAATCGTTATTCATAAGCGCGTTTAAATAAAAAAAAAAAAAAAAAAAAAAAGGAAAAGCGACTGAGACTGAACACATTGAAAAGCGGAAGAAGAGGTTCGTTTTTAATAGAGTCGAAAGGTAAGGAATAATGGGAAAGGTTAAGGGGAAAAGAGGGGAAGGGAGAAAAGAGGGAGTAGAAAAAGGAGAGAGAGAGAGAGAGAGAGAAAGAGAGAGAGAGAAAGAGAGAGAGAGATTGCAACAATGAAAAGAGGCGAAGGGCTGGTGGTCTTCTCACGCAGGTTGCCCATCATGCCGCCCGTTGCCATGGCGACGGCGACGTTGAGATGCATCATCCCTCTCGGAGCAGCGCTTAAAGGTTGGCGGAATCGCCTGCGGGGGTCGGAGCAAGTCAGTCACCCGTTCCCCCCCCCTACCCTCACTTACGATGCCATGCTCCGCGGGAAACCTTTCCAGGGGATATTCCCCCCCCCCCCTCTTACGTTATCTTTTCAATATGCATCGCTGAGATAGGCAGACAGACACATGCAAAACATTCGTCTCTACAAAGGACGACAACGATCCCTTAGCGCAGTGTCCTGACAGAGTCCATAGCGAAGTTCCTCTTTACTTTGTAACGCTAGGAAAGCACACGACACACACTATTTGTTCTATGCTAATCGAAGAAATTTACCAATAATTACATCTTTTCTCTTAAACTCGTTAGTAACCAAAATAATCCTTTAAAAAATCCTCCCAACCTCTCCTTTTCGCTATCAACTCATTCAGAGTAGGTAAATAAAAACTTTTAATTGCTTTCTTTGTTTAAATCGAACCCCCTCCCTCCCTTTTTATTATGATTTCATTATAATGAAATCCTCTGGGCTCTCTGCTTCCTAATTTTTTTTTCTAATTTCAGGCCAAAAAAACCAAAGGAATTAATTAATTAATTAAAATAATATTGAACGGACCAACGGAGACGAAGAGCAGGAAAAAAAAAAAAAAAAGCGAAGGTAACGAAGACAAACTGACGAAAAGGTTTCAAATGGTAACAAATACAAACAGCGATTGCGTTTTGGAATCGATATATTTCGGAGGCTGTCGTCGATTTCTTCGCCTGAAGATGCCGCCTACATAATGCAATGAAATCGACACGAGAAGCTAGGATTTACTCAACAATCGTGAAACCAAATTCAAATCTCTGTTTTAATTGAAATAAATGTATAAAAGACGTTTAGCTTCAAAAGAACAGAGTCCTCATAATCCTCAAGAAATACTAAATAAAACATGAGCAGATTAATCGCGCATCGGTGTGCTGGCGGTCTATTAAAATCGGATAATCTATAACGAGAAAGAAATACTGGAAAATCGTATAAATCATTCTATAATCATTTAATGGCTCGCCAGAATTCTTTTTTTCAATCACAGATGAGAAGAGAAGGTCATCCTTGCGCCCGTGCCAAAAGGGGCTTCCTTGCATATCACGAATGAACGAATACAAAAACCAACTTCAGGACAACCGAACATTTGGATGATATTAAAACAACGTTACTTCTCTTGTCATTATTTAAATAAAGTAACACTCTTGTTAACAAGCAAACAGACTGATTAGAGAAAACGTTTTAAGGGAAAGTGTGGAGAACGATTGGCGTCGTTTAAAGCAAAGGACGCGTCAATACGTAATGAATTTATAAAATATAAATGAAACATTAACCAAATTATTTACACACCAAACCTTAGATCTTTAAGTTATTGATGAAAATAGGAAAGAAATTAAGGTGAACATAAATACGTCTCCATAGAACAGTTGTTGTTGTTGTTTTTTTTAAAAAAAAAAAAAAAAAAATCTGTAAATAAATAATATTTTCTCCTCCATCTCCTTCACTTTACCATTCTTCGCTCTTGCGTGGCGGTTGTTGAAAGGAATTTATTGGAAAAATGTTTTTTTTTTCTCCCACTTCTTCCCGACGCTTTTTACTTCGATATGTAAATAAGCTATGCGACCATCATCTCTGACACACAAAACGCGAACCGCCCTCCTCCTCATCTTCTTTCCTTCTTTTCATCCTTCATCCCCTTTCCCTTCTTCCTTTTGCGGGCAGCCATGATCGGGCTTTTATTCTCTCCTTTTTCTAAGTCATCCTTTTAATTTTCTATCACGTGCCTTCAATCAGAGGGAGATAGAAAGAGGGAGGGTGGGTGTTGGTGGAACCGAGAGAAGAGGGTAGGAGAGGGTAGGGAGGGGGGGGGGGGTGGGGGAGGAGGGGGGGGGGGGGGGGAGAGAGAGAGAGAGAGAGAGAGAGAGAGAGAGAGAGAGAGAGAGAGAGAGAGAGATGCTTGCGTTCCTAATCTGTCGGGAAATTGAATTTTCCTTTCTCGAAAACTTCTCCTGCGCTGAAAACGGGGATCTAACTTTGTGAAATTATCGATCTGTAACAGTTGCGAAATATGCTTGTTAAGTGAAGCAGAAGACTCTGAGTATGGTGCATCGAAATGGATTCGGAATATCACCTCGAGGAGGCTTGCAGCGTGACTCAGCTGCTTTCGCCCATCGACGTGGGTGGGTGAGGAGGGGTTAAGGGAAAGAGAGGGGCAAAAGAGAAGCAGGGAAGTTAGTGGAAAAAGGAATAGACACCCAATGCGCTTATTAAATGAATGACAAACATTAAATAGGAAAAGAGGAAAAAATAGCAGAAACCAGATGGGCTTGAACTTTCACCCTTTATCCACTACAACCCCTACCAATCCTACACCACCTCCCGTTAAAAACACACCACCTCATAGAATAGATACGTTCAAATTAATAAAGCTTTACGTATTCACTTGTTACGTAAAGGGGCTGATAATAAATGAGACATAAAATCGTTCAATAATAAACACAAACGAAAATATTTAAAATTCTTTAAATTATTGATCACTTTATCATTTGCCTATAAAGAAATGATAAATCGTTTCCCATATTAAAAAAATAAACAAAGTGAAAGAGAGAGAAATCAAACGGTGGTAGAAAAGAGGATTTTCAATCCTTCATTCCGGAGATTTTTTTTTTTTTTTTTTTTTTAAATTTCAGGGCAAAAATATCTCAGTATCTATGTCATAAAAATAACTCCCTTTCCCTTGAGCCACCTTGTTAAAAAACACCACGTCATAACGTACTCTCCATAGACTGTGATACCATAAACTCAGATTTGGCGTTGTTTAAATTAACGGATAAGAGAATTGCATTTTAATCGTCCATTTAAACACTTGAACCCCTTAGTAAGCAGAATCACTCAAAATGGAACTAACCTAAAATCAGAAAAGCGTTGCCTTGCATATGAGGTCAACCCCCCCCCCCCCCTCGAAGTTTTGCATGTTATGAAAAATTCGACTGTATTTCCAAACCGTAGAATGACTTTCTTTTTCCTTCCACTTTTGTTTTACCGCAATAAGTTTCCGGTATTTCATTTTTATATCCGGTTTTACCGCAATTTTAGTTCTTGTAGATTAAAAATTTCCCCTTTCTTGGTTTTTCCATTCCACAGAGTTTGTTTAATTACCGAATTGTGTTTTCATTTCATAGATAATTTCTTTATCATTAACAATTTCACGCGACTCGGATTGCGTGCTAATCAGATATTAATAAAGATAATTTGCAAGTAAGTTCAACTGATTAACAATTTTTGGAAGTTTTTGTTTATAAAAATTAGAAGTAACCTTTATCAATGGCTTATTTTTCCCAAAAAAGGTTATGATACGGCAAACGTATATACACAATATATTTAATTAATCTATTAGACGTCTTAGTATAAATGTATACAATTTTTGAAGAAGTAATCTTTGAAGCCACATAATTCCAATTTGGCATCAAACAGATCTATGACTATACCATTTACATGCTCTATAAATAGTGTGATAATATTGTCAGAAAAAGTAGTTCCATTATTTTACCTTTAATAATGATGGAAGGCTGAAAGCAAAACTGCTGGAAATGGCAACGTTCTTTTAATTATTTTAAACAAAATAAAATTATAAAAGGCCACCTCAATTTCAACCATTATTGATTAATAAGATGATTATTAAACCACCATGAAATGTGCACCAACTGTAAAGTGATAAATCAAAAATAAAATTTAAAATTTCAAGGTGGGAAAAAGAAATATGTATATTCCAAGTCTTTAACTTTTGGTATTTTATAATAAAGACATCCTCTACAACCATATTTAATAAATTTTAAAATGTTGAACCTACTTTCACCAGATATTTATTAATATATATAATTTAAACGATTAATTAGATCATCTTCATCACATCTGAAAAAAAAACTACCATAAATAATTAAAACAAAATAAGTATTTATGTGGATCGTACTAATGAACAGATTAAAAGCACAACACTCTTTAACCACAACTAAAAAAGGCGTTAAACAAGAAATAAAACAAAAAGAATGAAAAAAACGATACAACCTGTAAACGTCTTTTGAAAGCTTTGCTTTCATCTTCAGCAGACAAGGAGAACCTCAAGAGATTCTTGAGAGAACTGACTTGTTTATTAAATTAGCAAGGTATATATAGTGAACAATAACCAATAGACACAAAAAAAAAAACCCGAAAACGAGTCGGTTCTCAATTTCAATAAACAAGTCAGTTCTCTCGAGAATCTCTTTAGGTTCTCCTTGTCTGCTGAAGATGAAAGCAAAGCTTTCGAAAGACGTTTACAGGTTGTATTGTTTTTTTCATTCTTTTTGTTTTATTTCTTGTTTAACGCCTTTTTTAGTTGTGGTTAAAGAGTGTTGTGCTTTTAATCTGTTCACCATAAATAATTATTTCTGAGCAAAGGTCATTTAAAAAAGAAAAAAAAAAAAATTCTATTCTTCTTTTACCTTTTTGGAGGATGTTAAATAACCATTGAATCTAATGGAAATTTAACCTAGCAGGGGATCACCCTATTGAAGCTTTGCTTATTCTTTCATGCTTGTTATAAAGAGACAAACATTCATGCCCTAGGCCACTCAGACTTCCCCAGTGAGTAATGTTGCTCTCGAAAAATAAAATAAAAACCCACTAAGAACTGAACATATTAACTCAAAATACTGCAGCAATGTTGAAATAATACAAGTCTCATCAACCATTCCTCACCATATGTTCATTTAACAAAACAGAAAATTAAAATTCCCAAAATACACGAATAGAATCTAATACTATATTTCCAAGTGATAAAAACCAGATGGAAGTAATCATCTATATAAATAAGCCAATGTTTTGGTATAAAGTTGTAACTGAATATTAATGAGCTTCATAATATCCATGCTGTCCAATATTGTTAAAAACAAAACATAACATAGGATCTTGGATAAGCAATAAGGTAGAGTATTTTAAATGCAGATACATTTTGATTTACATCATCTTCACAGTCTATACAGATAAATGCATCATATGTTTTTATTACCGAGCTTGCTTTACAGCTTTGTCATTTAACCATTATTAGAAGCAGTTCCTCTAATAAAAAAAATGACTCTTACAATATTACAAGCTTTTAAATGTTATTGTATGCCCTTATTTTAGTTTGACATCGTGTTTATCACATATCTGTGTCACATTTATTTGGCAGTGTACTAAAAAGTTGATAAATAGAAAAATAAGTAAAATATAATTCCACACAAGCAATTCATTATTTTGTTACTTACCAAATAATCCTGTTAAGTTAAGGAACACCATTCATTAATTGATACTCTGATCACATAAGCAGATCATACATGCGATCAGACATTTTCTCTTACCCCAGATAAAAAGAAAATTTACATTTATCTTCCAAATTTTTATTGTTTATAGGTAACCTCAAGCATGAAAAGCTAAGTGCTCATACAAACAGATAACATCCATAATTACCATAATCCAAAAGCTAACCCATAAACATTTCAAATTTTATAAAATCAATCATTTAGTTGAAGCCTCTGTGAAATAAAAGGCAGCAGCAAGTGTTTATAAATGAAGAATTCAGACAAGATATCCCTAAACCCTGTATATAAGTCAAAAGAATTTTGAAATTGCAAAAGAAATGTCTCGTAACCAATATTCATTTAACCCATTTTTTTAAGATAAACGAAGTACTTACAGAGATGGTCTTTTAATATTACGTTTATTGTTAACAGTGATCAACATTTGCAACAAATTTAGGTAATAATACACTTCTAAAAATATTAACAATCTAAGTATAAAAAAAATAATTTTCAATGTTTGGCTAAAACATGGAAAAACAATGGACAACAAGTATTAACTTAAAAATGCACTGGTTAAGGATTTGACAAGTTTTTTTGTTTTGTAGTTTTTCTTTTTCTTAGCTACACTTAATTATTATTATTATTATTAGTCTCTTTTACATTTTTGTTTTATTTACAAGATGCAACTGATTATCAAGTTTCAGGGATTTTCTAAATACATCAGGAATATCTGGAAGAAAAATAAAAGGGGAAATATTGAAATATTATTAATCTTTAAAGTCTTATTCACCTATGCATTACATCACCATTATTTGAGCAAAAATTTACAATTTAGCTTATAATATGGAGATAAATTTGTTCTAACCTGAAGGTACAACTAGCCAACTGTTAAGATATTGACATCACATTTAGCTTGAGTCAAATCATTTATTATAATTTACATTTTTATCAAATAAGTCAATGAGTAATTAAAATAAAACCAAAACATACATTTTTTTTTAAATTATTAAAAAAATAAAATAAAATAAATTTATAATCCTACCTGCCTATAATGATGAGCATGTCTTTAACTCCATCAAGATCTTTACTATTAGAAATAAGTCATCACCTCTGATAAGCTGATGTGACCCTTTTTCATTTGGAAAACCAAAATGAATTTCATATAAATGAATTGCATTGTAAGCTTATTCCTTCCCTCTCTCGTGTCAGCAAAAAAAAAAAAAACTTGCGTCCATAAGGATGAGAGTGGTTTGGAATTTTTAAAATGTCCTTTATGTGATATATTTTAAACCTTTTGGTACAACAATGATATGTATCTAACTATCTGAATTCGAGAATGAAGTGTGGAGCTAAATACTTTTGTGTCTCAAGATTGTGGATTATGCTGGCTTTCTAATAAAGCTCACTTTAATTATTCTGACCATCTCCAAATTTTTTTCTCAATTTGATGTAATAATAACGAATTAATAATAATCAATAAGTCACCCAATTAATAATAATCAATAAATCTAGATTGGTGTCTCATGCATCAGTGCATGATTACGGCTTTGTTCTCATCAATATGTATGCCTTATAAACTCAAATCTTGAGCTTTGCTAAATGATTACACAAAAATTATTAAAAATGCATGACTTATACACTGAATGAATAACAGTTAATAATCTTAACAAATGAAAAATTTTACAATTTGCATATAAGGTAACAATAGTCAACAAGAGAAAACTAATATAAATTTTAATAAAAATACATAAAACTGTGGAAATTAACAATAATATACATATTGGCTACAACAAGAAGAACAGAGCTTAGTACACATGTATCAATAGTTAGGTTTTCATCATTCAGCCTCCTATTTCAATTAAACTGTTTCGAAAATTGGCTATACAGAAAAAAAAAAAAGAAAAGTGATTCATTAAACCTAGATGCTGGACCAAAAAGGACTGGAGCCCATTTCAGTGGTTCACTGATAAAATGAACAACAATACTACGTATTCAGGACTGTTTTACTTAACTTGTTGTGGCCAAACAGGTATTTGCTTTTTGTTATTATGTCACTGAATGATTGTAATACAAAACATCGTGACTTGCCACTCGTTAAGTGAGTCATTGAGAATAATCAAGAGCACTGTGTTATTTCCAGAACTTCATGGCAATTGAGATGGCCTGAATTTTCAAGCCACGTTTCTTTTTGCTTAGATTTCTAAAAGAAATGGTGATGGTAAAAAACCCTGTACAACTGAAGCCTTACAAGAAAACTTTACCACTGCTATCCAAACAAGTGATAGTGCAAAACTACATGTGTTTCAGACGTGTAGTACTGCATCCCAGTAATTTGTAAAGTTTTGTGCTCTGCATTGTTCAAATATACGTATCAAGAAATTTTTACCTACTTTTTGTTTAATTTTTTTTTTGTCTAATCATTTATGAGATATTAACAAAGTTCAAAATTCAGGATTATAAGAATCACCCTGTATAATACGGGGATATATAATAAAAGTATAGAAATTGACAAACTGAAGATCACACTTCAATAACACGAGGAGTGACCAAAAACTAAGGATGACAAGGCCGATATTCCTGGAGTTTCATCCGTTATAGAGAAATTAGTAGTGTCTAGTAATTCTAATATATGCAGTTGACAACTGTGCAGTTTCGGCCACCCACCACCTACAGTGATAGTTACAGGTTAACACAAATGGCAACTCATTTGGAAAACTGGTCTCGCAAAGAAATCTGCTCAGTTAGTCGATTTCTGTGGGCGAAACATGTAACCACGGCTGAAATTCAACGGCAGCTAGTAGAGGTTTACAGAGAGACTGTAATGTCTCATCAGCATGTAGCAGAATGGTGTCAAAAGTTTGTGGCCAGTAGAGAACACCCTCCCTATTGCTTGTACCTCGATCCAAGCGACTTTCACCTCTTTCCTCATCTGAAGGAGCACCTAGGAGACCGACGATTTGCTTCAGACGAGGAGGTGAAATACTTCACGACAACGTAGCTGAACACGCAGGACAGGATTTTTACCAGGAGGGAACATTCAAACTCATCCCACGGGCAAGTGCCTAAACCAATATGGAGACTATGTCGAAAAACGTCTGTACTATAGTTGGCTGTATTAGTTGTATGAAATAAAATGTACACGTTTCACTGCAGGCTTTGTAACCTTACTTTTTGATCACCCCTCGTATAATAACTTTGGTGTTGAAAAGGGAAGGAAAAATTCCATGACCTGGATTCAAACCAGGGACCATGCCTACTGCTGGCACCGATCTAACCAAACCGCTTCATTGAAGTCCATATAGACGTTTCGTAACAGCAGGGCTGTTCAGTGTCCGCAGTAACTCAATTGGTTCGAGTGGTGTCAGTGATTATCCCTGAGTGATAGACATGGTCCCTGGTTTGAGTTCAGGTCGTGGAATTTTTCCTTCCCTTTTCAACACCAAAAAGGGGATATATATTTATTCTCTTTGTGTACCATTAAACTGTATGTATATGCATGTATATAAATGCATATGCATTTTCTTTAAAACTAATCAATCATTCACCATCTTGAATTAAGCAAAATTTCCTTAATCATCTTTAAATTTAGATTTTTTATATATTTAATAATATATCATACGTATCATTTCAAATAAGGATTGTGTCAAAAAACTTAGCAAATCATTATTTATCAAGTGGAAAGTATTTTAATCTTTTCTCAAAATTTGGATTAGATTATTATACATTGTTAATAATAATAATAAACTAAAGCTGCCAGTGAGATCATTTTGAATATTTTGGAAAAAGAATTTGAATTTACAGTAGTTATATTTTCATGTGTGAAAGGTGTGCCATTGAAACTGTTGAATGGCATGTCATTTGGTGAACGGCATTTTTACTTTTGATATGTGTGACATAGAAACATGCATTAAGTTACATGGTGTAGTCCACAATCCATGCCTTACATGTTTTAACAAATGGCTTACATGTTATAACACAGTGAATTTATAATTGTTCTAGTGATTATGACAATGGTCAAGTCACGTATTTTTCATTTCGAGATATTTAGAAGTTTGCAACATAAACATGAATTGAATTAAACTTATTGAATTGAATAAGTATAAATCTTAATCTATTTTAAATTATATAAAAATATGGTTTTACACTATTGTACTCCACAGAGACAATATAAAACCAATAACAATTTTTTTCTTTTTTTGCATTCTTGACTTAGACCATTATCATAATTTTTGAGTTGAAAAATGGAAAGTAGAATTATTCTAAAGTAATAATATGATATTTTCCATATAATAAAATATACAAATTGAATGTATTTACGTTCGATGAAAATGAATAAATTTGATTACATGGAAAATATCATATCATTACATTGTCATAATTACTGGAACCATTTAATTTACAATACAAATATGTAGCTGACTTTCAATGACCCATACATTTTGGTCTTCACTAGACAACCATGGAGCTATGTTAATTCCCAATGATCAGTGATTAATTTGAAAAGAAAAAATTAATTTATAATAAATTTTTCAATGGGTTGAAACGCACCAAGCCACTTGTTATGTGCCTTTATTCCATTCTCATTAACACTTACAATGCTATTCACCAAATGTTTCACCTTGTATGTTCCTGATTTTTATTTTGTATTTTTTGAATTTTTATCCTTCTTTTAAATAAATAATGAAGAAAATGCACACAAATGTTATTTTTTTAATTTTCTTTAAAGCACCTACATTCAATTAATATAACTGCCTAAAAAAAAAAAAAAGAAATCATATCCTTAAAGCTAGTATATAATGTCACTTTATTCTCAAACCCATTTACCTGTGTTTTATTAGCCGAACACCTTGAATTCCTTGAGCACACTCATTAGTGAAATGACAGGCAAACAACAGCATGTTTTTCGGTTTCACTAGAAGTGCGAATCGCATAAATAATGCCGAATAAATCATCAGTGCTGAAAATGAGAAGATCCAGAAAGTCATTAAAAAAATACGATAAAAATCACATTTAAAAAACAGAATGATGATGTAACTCACCACACGTCATGTTTGGACTAATGATACTAGGATCCTTCCTGAAATCCGATATGGCTGCAAGAGGAATCCCCCAATTTGCTACAGGTCCCCAAAAATGCTATAAATAAAAACAATTAAAAATTAAAAAATTTTTTATTTAAAAATTACCTTTAAATTAAGTTTTCTTGCATCATTTTTATATCAAAAACAAAACTAGTAGATGAACATTTTATTAATGGCCCGAAAATAAAGTCTTTCTGAAATTAAAAAAAAAAAAAAGAATTTAAAGAAATCTACAAAATTGTTCAGAAGCTTAACCAATATTGCACTGTATTGTATTAAATATTTTTTCCTACACATTCAAGTACAGTTATTGTAAATTTTGGCCTCCTAACATTAATGTATCCATGCTAATGTAGCATTATTTAGATTCTTGATTAAATGTGATTGCTTCCCCCGATCTTTCGTTTATGTTCTTTCGAGTGTAATTTTCTTTTGAAGGGGGGGGGGCGGCAAATGATTAAAGACAGGTATTTCGGCCGCTTTTGGATCATACCAAGGACCTTTGTATCTTTGGAGCTAATTTATAAATAGAGCTTTGGATACATGCAAAAGGGATAATACAGGTATTTTACAACAGATTTATTGAGCTTTGAAGTTCTAAGAATATCACTTGTTTGTGCCAATCATCTAATGATACATCAAATTTTAAAATTTATGCATGCAGATCCCTTTTAGAGATTTCATACCTGGAACTGGATTGAATGAAAGAGATAGACAGGTTCAAAAAGTGATACGGAAACAAGAAATTTATTGCCTTAGAAGAGATTTCTTGGAAATGTTTTGTGTGACGAAAAAAACATAACATCAAACATTTATAGCATTATGATTAAATTTTGACAATTTTTTATTTTTATTTTTTCCATGGACTATTCATAGTTTCGTGTTTAATACTTTGCAAAAAAAATTTTTTTGAAAGCTGATAAAGCATCTGTAATAATCCTATAAAAATGCATAGTGGCCATATATGCAATTATGCACTATACTTTAATAATAGTAATACTATATATTTATTGAGGATGGTTTGGTTGCAAAACTGTTTCATATCACAGGTGATACAGATGACAGACGTCTTCTTCATAGTTTCAATTTACTTTAAAGCGCTAGTGAACTATATTTGTGGACAGACTCTTTATTGCTACTAAAGAACATTATTACCCACTTTAAATTATTTGAGAGGCTGTTCAATATTCATGATAAGTTCAAAAACAATTATCAATATGGTTGGGTCAAGCAAACACTTAGCACGAGGAGAAACTAGCACCGATGGTCTTGTGGGCATCATGGTTTATGTGCCACATTTAAAAGTGTCATAGCATTTTCTTTATTTCGTCAATATTTTAATTTTAATTGGTATTTCCTTGGGTGCTGTTATCTATGGGGCAGTATCTTGTTAAGGGTAAAGTTTTTTTTTTGTTTTTCTTTTCTGTATTTAAGTGCAGAACTACATAAGCTGATGAAACATTTTGTACCTTTGTATTTTAAAAAACACAATATGTTCATTTTTATTTCCTTTAAATTTTTTTAGTAAATAAAATTTAAAAATACATGTTATACTTACCGTACTGTTATGTAGAAAAGTGAGCATGGCACGCCAGAAACGTCGTTTTCAGAATCAAATAATGAAGAAAAAAAAGACAAAACAAATGTTAGCAAGGTTACGTTTTACAAATGTTGCATATAGAAATTTACATTTTCTTTGCTAATTTTACTAATTTGTACATAATTTTTCAAATCTAAAAGGTTCATTTAAATTCACTCATTACCCTCCCCAGAGTGAGCTGGCAACAGTGGGAAATGTTTAAGATTATATCAGCTGACGTCTTTAAAAAGATACAAAAGTTTTGTGGGCTATTAGCAAGCATTACAATTGGATGGACGGTTGTTAATTGGTGAGCAGTGATCATAGAAAATTTCTCTTCCCTTTCAACAGGCGACATTATTTTACAATAAATAAATCATTCTGTTTGCCATCAAATAAGACATGTCCTTCGCGTGTGAGGCGTTAGAGTTGATTTCAACTTGTTGAGAACGTTGATGTCGTTGTTGTTATTATTATTGGTTTCATAATACATACACCGACTGTTAGGTAATCGAGACCATGGAAGGAAGAAGAGACTGCTCCTCTGAAACGGTTGCCAGCCCCAGGGACGATCGTCGATCGTTTAAGTCGTTTGAGTTTTGTAAATATTGAAATGCAAACGATTCAAGCGATCGTGTGGTTCATACCTGCAAAGATAATTTCTGAATTCTTTGCTTTTGAGCTGATTGAATGCCTGCTTTATGAAATTGGAAGCCATGATGGAATTGGCAATGCCGCTGTTTCTCTCTCCCTGACTGCTCCTCTTCTCTTGAGGCAGCGGAGCCAACTGCTTGCTACTTCGTCTCGGTCGGCGTTCGATTTTAGGCTCGGAACTTTCCGCGAGGTTCGCCTAAAAGCGCGCTTCGTTCGGGACCCGAGCACCGAGCAACTCGACAACCGTTTACTCGGCTGAAATGAAGCGGTCGCAGCTGGAAACGGGTCTCCTCATTTGACGTCAGTACATGTGATGTAATCGGGATGGCTGTTAGGCTCTTTTTTTTTTTTTTTTTTTTTTTTTTTCTTTCTTAAATTAAATGATATCGACATAAAAGAATGGAGTTACATTAAACAATAAATTCATTTACTCTTCACCTGGTATAATGAATCGTCTCATAACGATTCCACCAGAAATACATGAGAAGTTCTCTACATTTTATAAACAATTCAAAACGTAACATTGTTAATAAAATAATGTTTTTTATTTTACAGATTTTACAAATTGGTTTCATACATTTTTAAATAGATTTAATGCAGTTTTAAATAAGTTTAATACACTTTCAAATGGATTTAATACTTTTTTAAATGAATTTAATACGATTTTAATATAATATGCATAAATGGAATTTAATTATTGAAATCTTAATTTAGTAAATTTAGAGAAAATTAATTTATTTTTTATTATTTTAATTCAATTATAGAAAACAAAATTGTAACATAAATAACACGAACGTAAAAAGACCATTGTGTAATTAAACTAAAAGCTGTACCAAAAACAAAAAATTCTTCTTCCGTATTTCACTGGGAAATTCATTTAAAATCTTATTAAATTCATTTAAATGTGTATTAAATCTATTATGTATTAACTCGTGGTTCCTGGTTCGAATCCAGGTCGCAGAATTTTTCCTTCCATTTTTTTCAAATAATATTATTACCTGATGTTTGGAGAATTAGCTCCAATTCTTATTTAATATTTTTCGTATTAAATCCATTTAAAAAAAATATTAAATTCATTTGAAAGTGTATTAAATACATTTAAAATTGTATTAAATCTATTTAGAAGTGTATGAAATTCATGTAAAACTGTATGAAACCAATTTGTAAAAAACTGTAAAAAAAGAAAAGAACTAAATTTTGGGTCATCCTAATTATTGCTTAATTGTGCCATTTCAGTGTGTTGATGTGAATGTTTTGAACATTATTTTTTTTTAAGATGAAAAATAATTTGTATAGACCATATTTTTATTTTCTAATTAAGTTAAGTGATCATAAAAAAACGTACAATTTTTGTTTATAACAGATAACAATTTGTCTTGCAGAGTCTCTGTGTAAGGAGGTTGGCAGAGGAGATCATCTCCCGGATGAGCAGACGCACTTCGGACACTCGAAAGGTCTGATTCTCATCCTCTGGCAGGGCAGATGACAGTCGGTAGGTTTCTCTCGGCATTTCTTTAAGAGTCGAGGACCAATACGGTACCGAGAACAGTCGCATTCGACCCGATTGTTGAAGTTCAAGTAACAGCCGCACGCGTTCGAGCACTGGACACGGCATCTGTCCTTCATGGATCTGTCCTGGAATGCCTTCGATCCGTACACATATTCCAACGCTGTAGAGAAAAAAAAAACAAAAAACGTTTAGGAAAAAAGGCCAAACTCCCATATGTCTAGGAAAGAAAGGCGATAGAGAAATACAGAGTGAGTGAAAAGTCGTTGGACATCTTCCTATCTTGGATACCAATGTAGTTACGCAAATTCCAATACAGGGAATGAATAGGAAATTGAGGGTGCTTTGTCTGATGGAGCACCTTTCATCATCTCAGATATGCAAATTAGGACACATCCAAATTCTATCTCGAAAACCGTAAGAGATACACAACAAAATTCCAATTACACAGTTGTTCAACACCAAATTCCAAACAAAACAAAAACAAAGTTCACCAAAATCCGATGAGCGGATCACCCATAATCCTCACTGCAAGCTCTGCAACAGGACAATTGGCTCTTCTACTTACAAACAGTCATCTGATACAAAGTGTTTCCATCAATCATCCAGATAGTGTTCAATCTGATGTCCACTTGCACCATAGCATAATTCCGCACGACATTTCAACGATGCCTGGTTGTTGCATGATAATTTTGCCTCGCCTCACCAAAGCAGAGGACCATGTTGATCATTTCATGGTATAGTGTACTGTGCTTTGGGTCTGATTTTTTCTCAGCTTCAACATGCCTTTTTTATACCAATTGCACAGGAAACTGGTGACTTTATGGTAAATTGTGGAACTTTCCAGAACAGGACGAGGAAGGTGCATGAAATAATTTGCAGAGTTTGCAATGAAGATTGTGGGTGATCCGCTCATCGGATTTTGATGAATTTTTTTTTTATTTACTTGGAATTTGCTGTTGAACAAATGTGCAAGTGGAATATTTTGTGTATCTCTTTGGGTTTGGATGTGTCCTAACTTGCATATTTGAGATGATGAAAGGTGCTCCATCAGATGGAGCACCCTCAAGTTCCTATTCAATCCCTTTATTGGAATTTGCGTAACTGCATTGGTATTCAAGGTGTCCATCGACTTTTGACTCACCTTGTATAAAGAATCCACGTTGGCTAGGACATCTTCTGACGCATAATTTTGAATTCTCTTGCAACGCAAAATTTAAGTACCAATGAAGAGCCATTGCCAACTTTAGAGTAGGATGGTCGAAAAGAGAGACTGACTTAATAAATAATGAATAGAAACTGGAGTTGATACTCCAAACATCAGGAAATGGCTGTTATCCTAATGGGGAAGAAAAGTTAAATCATACTCACGTGTGCTCAACACGCCGATTGTATGGAGCACGACACAAAAGATCAAGAACACAAAGACTTTAGAGATTGGGATGAGCATTTTCATCAAACACTGGAAAGACGCTCTTGAATGGAAGGGGTTTGCATTTTTCTTTTTCTAAGTCTTGGAAAATCGAAGAGGTTTCTTATTACTTTCGGGTACAATAACACAACGAAATCGATTTAAACACTACTAAAGAGTCTTGCGCATAAGAGGAGGACTCGTGTAAATAATAATAATAATATCATAAAACTTCAAGAAACTTTTGTGCATCGTTAAACGATCTCCATAGGATATGCAATTGGCTCGTTCGCTTTTCCTTTGTGGTTTACGACGAAATATTGAAATTAATTTGGTAATAAAGGAGTTTTTAATAGTTTATTTCTTTCGAAACGGATTTCTTCCTTAGCCACTTTCAAACCTGCCTTCGATTAGGTGAATCATTTCGATGTGCATTCCTGAAGGGTATTTAGAAACCGATGAGCATGAGAAGACTCCGAAAGTCGTGCAAGTAGTGGATAACACGGAGATCGGTAAGTGGGGTCCATTGGCAATCGTTGTCGGGGGTCAGTGCATGTAGCCATCCGTCGCAGCCGACAACGTAGATGGAAGGTACGCGCCAATGGACGCCTTCTGGAACGTTGAGCACGGCCATGATTTCCTCCGGACCTCCCGTGGTTTCCGCTTTGGTCCATTCCTTCCTTTCTGGGTGGTAGGTGAAGAGTGTTTTCTCTACGGAGAATGCTACGTACTTGACGCCCGACTGGAGGTTCCTCATCTGCAATGATCCTCTGCGCTCCATGTCCCGAAGGGTCGAGTCTGGTCTCGGTTCGTTATGGTCCCAGAAGAGAGTCGCCTTGACTTTACCGTAACGAAGGAGAACGAGTGCCTTATTGCAGCAAACAGCCTTCTCTTCGTAGTTATCTTCGTCTGGCTCTGGGTAAGGTACAATGGACCATTGCTGGGTAACGACATCGTACTTGTGGAAGGCGCCAAAATGCTTGGCTCTCTTGTCGAAAAGGTAAAGCGATTCACCGACGGCAACTAAACACGAGGGTTTGTAAGGGGTGACAATCTTATTCTGCTCCAACGCTCCTCCATTCTTTGTGGAATCGTAGAGGAACACTGTGCTTTCGTATAGGACGTCGTCCACGTCTTTGATTTGAAGAAGATACGTTTTGTCGTTCAGAAGGGCGATGGCAGAATTTTCCGCCGAGATTTCGATCGGATTGATCCGACGTTTCTGAAAGGTTTCCGTCTTCCAATCGTAGGTCATAGCGTTACACAGAACAGAATTGTACTTGAGGTTACCAGTGAAGACGATGATCTCCGTGCCCCTGATAGTTCCGTTCCAGAAGGGTTCGTAAAATTTGGGGAAATCCATGGTGAGCCATTCATCGGTACGAGTGAAGTAAACGTGAATCTTTTTTCCAGTAAAGAACAAAACTTTCAAACGAGACAGGGTATACGATTCCAGGAGGCAATCCGTTAAAAGTTGCGATTCAGTAAACAACGTTTCGCGTCTCAAAAAACATTCCACGTCATGTTTCGTTAAAGTTTCGAGTTGCGCAAGTTTTAGCAAAGGAGGAATTTGGTTTCTCCTTTCGTCGACGTTCAGTTTCACCCAGTCTATTAGGAAATCCAAGATGAAAGACGACGGCGTGCTCAGTTGGCGCGTGTTATCCACAAACCGTAAGAGATGATCGTAATCTATATGTGGCAGGACAGTGTCTTTGACTTTCCCACAGTGACGAGCTACGAATGTCATTATCTGATTGGTCAGCACGTCGTTTTTGTAGAGCTTGGAAAAATGCAAAGCTTCTAGAAGATTGCCAGCGTCGAGCGAGTCCGCTACGAATTGAGAACAATGTTCGAAGAAATCGGTCATGAGGAACAAGTGGGCAACGGAGAGCACGTCGAAGAGAAAATCTTTGTCGATGGCTTCGAACTGCGGGTACACTGAAGACTCTACGTAGGCCAAAACGGTCTCCAGGGCATCACCGTCCACCACGTCCGCCCCGAACTCCACCTCGTTGCTCACGGACTCTCTCATGTTGGAGGCAAAAAGGGCCTCAAAATATGGGCTCTTCTCCTGCAACAGGGCCTTCCTTACCTTGTAACGGCCCTCGCCGCACCTGATGGTGAAAGCATCGTTGTCGTCGGCCACAGAACTACTCAGCTCGCCGCGCGGCTGCCTTTCAACTTCATCCATGGCAGTGGAAAGATCAATGGAACGTAGCAGGCTCAACGCTCTTTTCAAAGTAGTAAATTGATAAGACAGCAATTCCTATAAGAACAGATGTTTCGTTGTGTAGATGACGTCAGCAATTTTAGCAACTCGGTCAGCGTTTTTAAATTCCCGGGACATCTTTTAATAAAATTCTTTGCCGTTCGTCATTACGTGTTTTGTATCAGTTGTGGAAATAATGGACGTTCTCTCAAGGTTGTTTATGCCAGTTGGCTAATTGGCGAGAATTTCTGACTTTTGAAGAACTTATATTGGTTGCTACAGCGGAGAGCGAATGGCTTCTCGATCATCTTTTTTGTATATCTGTTCGAGTATTTTTAGCAGCAGATGAAACGCGCATGCTTGTAAAACTTTCTTTTTATAATTAAAACTCGTCCGTAGGCAAAAAATATCGAACGAAAAATTTGGTACACCAAATAATCGATGCTATTTTCAAGAAATAAAGTTGGGGGAAAAAAATGGTCATCGTTTTATTACACGAGTTTATTGATTTCTCCCGAAATACATTTTTTCCCTGTTAGCTAGCATGGGATAAAGGCGAAACGCTGTTTCAAGTTTTAAAGCTACTAAAGCCCGTTATTTAAATCAAATAATTATCAAATCAATGTTTAAAACTTAAGTTCTGTACAGGATATTTCATTGTTTTCATAAATCCTCTTTTATGTTGATGATGGGCTTGTTTTTATTTTTCTTATTGATGAAAAAAATAAATAAATAAACAAACAAATTAGAAGATTCATCCGTTGCCAAAATAGATTGCACTCGATGCTATTTCTTCTCTTCTTCTTAAACTTGATAGGAGTGTTTGCCAATTTTTCTCAAGGATTCCTGCGTGTTCTACTCAATCTCCTGGGAAAATAGAAAGCTACTTGTGATTTTCGGTTAACTTTTTTTTATTCCATAAGTGCTATTAAGGAGAAGATGATGGAGGTTTTCGAACTCCTTTTTTTTTTTTACTCGTCCCTCGTTGAAAGAAAAAACAAATTTAAAAGAGTATTTCTGTTAATAAACACCAACCGAAGCGACTGAACGGAAAAGACTGCGGCCAAACAACCTGTGACGCAAGCTAACGTGTTAGAAGATCTGCGGTCAACTAAGCAGTGAATGTTTATTATATAAAATGCCTCTGCCCAGCTCGAATTGAATTGCTTTACAAGAGATCTTAAACGAATGGGAAATGTTTGAGGCATTCCTTTGAATCTCTTTCCGCTCTTGTGTGCTCAAATGAAAATGTCATTTCCTGATGATGATGATGATGAAGCAAAATTCATAAACTGACAATAACACCAATTTAAAAAGCAGATTTCCCTCCACACTAGATGCATGGTGACCTGAGCTCCCTTTAACGTTTGAAATCCTTCGTCTTTTCCTTCAAACAACCAGGAGCTTGGTGAGTTATTGTTGGTTAATATTGCTTTAAGAGCCTACTCTTTATGTTTATGCAATGGACTTGCCTTATAGTTTCCATTTTTTTCCCTCCCCATAGATGCCGGTTCCTTTGGCGATGCAGAGAGGGTACGGGAGATTCGTGGTCGTCTCGGTCGTCGCCTTACTCTCTTTCGTCTTCGTCTTTTGGGCGTGGACAAGAGAACCAGTCAAGTGCTCCGTCGTCGAGCCCATCGAGCCGGTTGCCGTCCAAACAACCGGACCAGAACTCAGGGTTATCGAAGGCGGACAGTTGCTGATGGAAAACCTCACTCGGCCTAAACTGGTTGATTTCTTCCCCTGATCACTCTTCTTCTTTCGTTTTCCATATCGCATCTGGGTACCCAAAAACGAATGTTATAAAAGAGAAGGTCATCCGATGTGCTCCAGCAACTCTCAAACTTAACTTGTAAGGGGAGGTTAACGCGTTGACAAATAGCATGGAGAATATTTTTTTATTATACAGACTTATTTTAAATGCGTCATGTAAATATTGAAAAAAATTACTTTGCAGAAAGAAAATAAATATTTATATTTTTTAGAAATAATGACTTTAGATGATAAAAATTATATTACAAAAGTGTAAATGACGGAGAAATACAAAATAAATTAAAATCAAACTCTGGTGAAATTTAAATTCATTGCTTCTGCACACTTTGTACTGTATTATGATAAGAAGTTATTAGAATAATGTCCATTTACAGTACATTATTTTTATTGTTTATAATTAACTTTCGTCCTTTCGGGCATCTTTAGTAGTTTTGTATTAACTGAAATTCTTTGAAATATTTTAAATAGCTAACAATGGTTTTTGACAATAGTTTCTTACTTTACATTGTTGTCTTTGTTAATATACAATATTATATTTTCTTTTGTTGAATAATATTTACATATTTTTTTTCTTAATTTCTATTTCCATTCAGCTTTTAATTACATATTTCTCTTAATGTTTTATTTTTGCTTAAAATTTCTTTTGTTTTTTCTTCTTTTAAAATTTGGTTGAACAGTAAGTGACTGTCTATCAATTCAAGTTTATTTAATATTTCTTGTGGGTAATATTTACTTAGCATAAAGATGATTAAATTTTCAATTATTATTATTTCTCTTTTATCACTTAGATTATAAATTAATTTCTTCGAAGTTCCTAATTGCGTGTTTACTTAATAAGATATGTTCTGCATATTTGGAGTTTTTTAAAGCATTCTTAATAGATATGTTCTCTAAATCTAGTTTCTAATTTTCGGTAAGTTCTTATTACATTCATTACATTTAATTTCGTATACCCCACTTCTTTCTTTTTCTGCATTTCCTCTTTTATTTTCTAATAGTGATAGTAGCTTATTTTTTGATCTGAAAGACAATTCTATTTCTTTCTTTTGGTACTCTTTTTTTTAATTTTGTAGCTTATATTTTCTTCAACCAAATTTTAAAAGAAGAAAAACAAAAGAAATGTTAGGCAAAAATAAAATATTAAGATAAATATGTAATTAAAAGCTGAATGTAAATAGAAATTAAGAAAAAAATAATGTAAATATTATTCAACAAAAGAAAATATAATATTGTATTTTAACAAAGACAACAATGTAAACATCAAAAGTAAGAAACTATTGTCAAAAGCCATTGTTAGCTATTTAAAAAATCCAAAGAATTTCAGTTAATACAAAACCACTCAAGATGTCCGAAATAAGTTAACTATAGACAATAAAAATAATGTACTGTAAATGGATATTATTCTAATAACTGGTGAAATTTATTAAAAAGAAAAAAAAGATGTAAAAAAGAAGAAAAGAAAATCTGTATGCATTACAGCAGTAGTGTAAATAGGCATTTGGGGCTGTTGAGATCTAAGTTGAATTGCCACCATTTGCCAAGAGAGTGCAGCACGCATCAATGCCGATGGCCAAGGTTAATAAATGGGGATCCCTAATAAAAGGAATTATTAACCTTGCCAATGGCGCCCTCCTTCTCTATAGTATTATACCAAGAACAGATGAAGGAGATCCCGTATTACAGGATCCTAATTTAACAAGTTTCTGTTTTCGAATAAGTTTGGACCATCTGACCCTATTAAGAATTTTTTTCATTGAGAAATTAGCAGTATCATCAGTACTTTTAACTTTTTCAAACAGATCATGAAAGTGGTTTGTAGGTGATGATTATCTTGTTTTATAACTAATGCTATCTTTCCGATATAAACCTACATGCGTTAATTTCAGTTATTTTTATCTGCATTTGTAAAGTTACAGGGCGTAACTCATGACACTTTAAAATTCCATAAAATATTTCATATGTCTTTATATTATGTCAGTTTTTAGCTGATAATTGAGACATAAGCTCGAAAACAGATTTATTTTACACTGCATGGGCTTTAAAACAGCTTTTTTTTTCCTCACAATTTTAAGAATTATGATATACACCCTTTATAAAAAAAATCCTTACAAACAAAAGTTGCGATCACTCGTATAATGCGTTATCTAGGAATAAGTACTCGTCTATGTCTGAAGTCTACTGCTCATACGATATTCCATCACTATATGAAATCATTAACGTTGCTCGCCTTAAAGAACATCACAGAGCCATCACTGACATTAACATCCAGTACACTATGTTAAAGAGTGGCTGCTGGATTCACCTAATACTCGCACCACTCAAGGGTACAAATTGAGTCCCATAACCCGATCTCTAATTACTTAGCAATGTATTTTCCACACAACACTTATATGTATTGGAACAATCTAAAGTTTGATGTAAGGAATCAAATTTTAAACTGCACCTTAAAGTCATGCTCAAATCAAGTAGCACATGTAAATAAATTAATACGAAATGCACTCTCCAATACTAATTCATAAAAATTTATGTAATTTGTCCAACCTTGGATGTAAAATTGTAATAAATAAATAAATAAATAAATAAATAAATAAATAAATAAATAAATATAAGGACATAGACTACTGCAAATTGCGAATATTTTTTTTCAATACTGCTATAAAGCCTAAAGTAAGAAAAAATTAAAAAATGTTTATTTTATTCTTTTGAAATAGTTTTATTTTGAAAAGAAATGTTTATTATATACACTATTATATTTACACCAAAAAAATAAAAACAAATGCTGGGGGCCCCCCCCCCCGCTCGTGTCCCATCCCGATTTTCGAATTGAAAAATATGGTCATCTTGTTAAAAGTGAATATTTTAAAGAAAAATGCCAAAAAGTGATCTTTTCCTAAAAAAATAAAAATTAAAATTAAAATGAAATGCCTGAAAATCGTTTTACAGAAATTACTTAAATGCATTTGTCTGTTGGATGGATGAAACAGTCTTGTAAGTGGAGGACTCTACCGGCAAAAGACACAACTGTTCGCTGCCTTTTTCTATTACGTCGATCACGACTGCGGCGAGTCACTCTTTCCTTCGCTGGCAACCGGTTTCTCCAAGGAGGACGGCCATCTTGTGCCTGAGTCGAGCCTGGGACATTTTAATCGTCGCTTTGTAGCGGTCACAACGAAACGATTCCGTACCTATTCGTCAACGCCGAGTCCACCGACGCATCTGGGATTAGAGGCCTGAACTTGGGTAAAAGTGGCAGAGACGAATCGGCCTTACGTCGACCAAGGAAGTCCACGCACCGTAGAAGGAAACAATGTCGACTCTAACACTGACCCCTGGTAACGAAGAAGTAACTCCTCCCCCTCCCCCCCCCTTCCAATCTATCTTTTGAATACAAATTTTTCAAACTTTAATAAAACCGTACTAATCTCTTTATAGAAACGTACTAGCTTTTAAGTGTAGAATTTTCGCTGCTTTTGGGGCTGCTTCGACCTTGGCTTACATAGGGTGGCCCAGGGGTACACGTCCAAAATGAAGAACTGAGTAGAGGACCTCAATATCTAGGAGAAGTATGTTATCCGAAATGTTACCATTATGGAGATATTAATGATTTTGTCACCATCCCCTACCTTATTCCGTTAAAATAAGTGTTTTTGGGCATGTATGTAGTTTTGAGGAATTTGCTTAGTGGAATTAAATATCAGAAAATAGACGAATTGCATGCATAACAATTTTCGGAAAAGTTGTCGTGAAGTTTCAGAAATCTTTGATGATGAAGCTAAACAAAATAAATCAATTCAGTAACACTGGGAGATATTTGAAAACCTTCTCCGTTTAATTGACTGTCAGAAAAAAAAAGAGTACATGGAATAGGTTTAAAAAAAGAAAGCATGCAAGCTTAAAAGTAAAATTGACATTTGCTCTGAGAAAAGCTAAATCACCTAAGAAGTTTTTATAATAGCTAACCGTGTTGCTCACTTGATTTATTTTGTTTAGGTTCACGACAACTCAGTACTTCCTACTGTAAGCTTGATTTCCGAAAAATTGTATGCATATGCAATTCATCCATTTTCTGAAATTGAATACTACATTGCCCAAAGAATAGAATTCCACTAACCAAATTCCTCAAAACGACCTACATTCCCGAAAACGCACATTTTAATGGAATAAGGTAGGAGATACTAACAAACTCACAAAATCGTTAATACATTACCTCCATAATGGTAACATTTCGGATTATATACACTGACCTGCCAAAAGTAATGGGATATCACCTAATAACGTGTGGGACCTCCTCTAATCTAGCGAAGTGCCACAGTGCCCAACCATCAGCTTGTATCAGCTGGAATCGAGACTCATCAGACCAGGTTTCACGTTTCCAGTTGTCAAGTGTCCAGTCGATATGTTCGTGGGCCCAGGAGAGACGTTGCTGACAATGTTGTTAGCAAGGGCACCCTCGTGGGTCTTCTGCTTCCATATCCCATGGACACCAGATTTCGTTGCACAGTTCGCATCGATACAGCTCTAGTATGACACTGGTTAAAATCGGATATCATCTGGCATAGTTTCAGTTGCCTGTTAGCGGTGACCATCCTATTCAGAAGGTTGCGCAAAAAAATTCTCAAAAAGAGACCACTGTTGTGGCAAGACAACTCAGGGTTGCACCTCATGGTTGCACCAGCCCACTCAGCCTTGTTAATTCCCCAGTTTTGTACCAAAAATCAGATGACTGTCTTTGAGAAAGTGTGGTCGACCACTGCGTTGTCTATGGTGGGAGATAATGCCGTCAAGTTAGTACTCTCGGTAGACTCTTGAAACTGTGGACCGTGGGATGTTGAATTCTTGAGCCACCTCCGATATTGACTGACCCATACTTTGTGCTCCACATACGAGGCCACGTTCGGACTCGGATAGCTCTCGTCGTGTACCCATTGTCACACTGAACACCTCGCCACTTACTCATGACAGTGTAACTAAACCTACTGACACTGATTTGCACAGGATGCTACTGCCACTTGAAAAATAGTCTACTAGCTATCCCATGACTTTTGGCATGTGAGAGTACATGGGGGTGATTCTCATAGATACTGAGGTCCTTTACTCAGTTTTTCATTTTGGGACGTGTAACGTTGAGATACCCAGTAAAATGCTGACATGTAAAATCCTACTTTCTAGGAAATAAAAATAGTAATTAAGCCTACGAACAAAGTGCTTCACCTGGACTAACAGTTTTTGAAACATCATCAGGCAATGGCTCTTCAATTCTCCCGTGAAATCGACCCATCTTTTTTTCTTTGTGGGACTTGTGTCGATTCAAAAAAATCCTTACAATTTGCAATTTAAGAATAAGCAAAGTTTTTAAGCTCAACGTTGTAAAACCTTTCTATCCTACACAATTAAAAAAAATTTGCGATTCGGATAATATTTTACTTGATGATTTGAATTCATTTGTTTGATGAAAAACGACCAACAATTGGATTTTGATTTGAAGTCGCATAATAGGTGACAAACTGTAAATGCTGCAAACCTTCTAATCCGCTGACTCGACATAATATTGATCAATTTCCTAAATAGTTCAAAAAAATAGCGCAGCTTACTAACCTACTCAATTTTATTTATTTCATTCTTCCCCTCCCCTGAACTTTATTAGCTGCAGTCTGAAGGGTATACCTTTACGTTTTACGTTTTTATTTTTTTAATTTAAGTTGAATGCATTGTTTTATGTATTATAATTTTATTTAATTTTTCTTTTATTTATTTTTATTTTTTTTTTTATTTCTTTCTTTATTTATTTTATGTATGCTCCGAAACACGCCAGCGTAAGAGAGCGAGAAAAGCAACCCCCACCTTTGGCACTAGATCAGCTAAAGCGAGCTTCACCGCAATACACGGAAACTGGGTGCAAGGAGAGAGAAAGAACGATTGTCGTATGGGTCGAGAAGTCTCGGTGGCTACGAGAAGGAAGGCGACCGAAGGAGGAGAACAACGAAGTCAGGGTTCACAGAATACGATCGGCTAGATAAGCGGGGACGATGACGACGACGAGGTCGACGATGAACACGCGTCGGCGTGACGACATCGTGCTCAGCTTCGGTGATTCCGTGATCCGGCGCTCGGACATGGACCTGCTCGACGGTTCGGACTGGCTCAACGACCGTCTCATAGGCTTTTTCTTTCAGTACTTGGAGAAAGTAGACTACGTGGCATGGGCGGCCGACATCGCCTTCGTGAGCCCCGAGGTGACGCACTGCATCAAGATGAGCCAGACGAGCGAGGTGGGCGTGTTCGTGGAGCCTCTGGCACTCCGCCGCAAGAACTGGATCTTCTTCCCGATCAACGACTGCCTTCAGGAGGTGGCCCCGGGTGGTTCCCACTGGACGCTGCTCTTCTACTGGAAAAACCCTAACACCTTCTATCACTTCGATTCCAGTTCCAGCTCCAATCAGATGCATGCGCGCATGGTCATGGACAAAGTGACTCCGTTCCTCCGTACGCGCTCGCCGCCTTTGCTCGAGGAGTCGACCGCCCCACAGCAGAGGAACTCGTACGACTGCGGCATCCACGTCATCTGCACGGTCGAGTACCTGTGTCGGAAGCACCTGCGAGGGGAACAGGTGGGCATCGCCGACTACTGCACCGCTGAACACATCAACAGCAAACGCGCATGGCTTAAGACGCTCATCCTCTCCCTACGCAAATGAGCGCATCAAAGCAAAGACAGACAAACCAAAAGCGGACAGACAGCTTCTTTTTTATTGTTTTCTTATTCTCTTTTCTTCTTCTTTTTCTTACTTGTTATAATAAGAGATCATTCTCAATGACTAGGTTCTGTTTCGAGTCACTCTAATTCTCACAAATTATTTTTTTACGATTTAAACAACGTAAAAGACTTGAACGAATTATACTTTTCTAATAAAATAATAAAAATAAAATTCCTTTGTTTTAATTCCCTCATTCCACCCGCACAAGGGAAAGGGAAAAATTGCTCATAAATTCACTTGAAAATTATAGCTCTCTTATTTTATTGTTTTAGTGGTTCTAGTGTTCCCTGAATTTGATACAAATGTTCCCGTCTTTTTTTTTTGTAACAATCAAAGATATTCCACGACTTAAAAAAAACCTTTGTATTCTAATCTGGAGTGCTTTTCGACGTTCTTTTTTGTTTTTTACGTCAGTTTCGAAGAGTGACGTTTAAATCCAGAGTGGGGCATTCGCCGTAGATCGATTTAATTAAATTTCTCTAGGCTACAGAATTGGGGTTTCTTCGAGCCCAGACAAACAAACAAATTCAGGACAGGTTCCATTCTGGATAATCACCAACACGGCGGTAGGCCTCCTCAAACAAAAACGAATCCCAACCAAAATCCGTGGAAGTCGCGGCCAAATCGTTACGTATCTTGTCTTACATGTCAGGTTATCCGGAAAGTTTCTTCCGGATTCTTGACGCGTGCGCAAACAATTCTGTATCTCGAGTGTCTGTTCAACATTCCAAGACCAATCGCCGAAACGAGTTCAGAAGAAAGCCGGTTCTGTTCCATCAAGACAACCGCCACCCCCCTGGACCTTGCACGAGCTCGAATGGGATATCATGGCTCCCCCCCCCCCCTCATATAGCCCGATCTAGCACCATCCGCTACTACCTTTTCTCCTACCTCCGACTCCATCTTCGGGGTGAAATTTTTAAAAGTGCAAATAAGAGGTCGATATGTTCCTAGGATTCAGGGACCTGGGGTTCTTCGCGGAGGGAATCGAAAAGCTCCCAAAACGTTGGGAGAAGATCATCGAATTGGATGGGGAGTACTATCCTCATTAATTCAATCATTTTGTACATATTTTTTGCTTTCGAAATAAAAATTCAAATCCGGAAGAAACTTTCCGGACAACCTGATAGAAATTCCTTGATGTGAGTTACAGGTATGCATGAAATCTGGATGCAATCGCTACAGTTTCTCCTTTATGACCAATTTTCCTATCTTCGCATAAGGAAACATTCAGAGAGGCCGTGAGTTACATAGTGCCGAGGGGAAACTGCTTCGGGGATTTTAAGCAAAAATCAGGAAAACTTGGTTAAATGTTATTTGTTTATTGGTTCACTCCTTCCAGAGTTTATGCGCATTCTGTATCCAGGCCCAGGGGGAGAAGGGGGTCGACGACCAACCCATTATGGAAAAAGGTCCGACTCACAAGTCAGTGGAAGTTTTGAAAAAAGGTCCGGAATTTTTGAAAATCGACCCCCCCCCCTTCCAAGATAACGTTCTGGCTACGGCCCTGGTATCGAAATTATTTCAGTGTTTAATTATAACAAATTCTCCTTTTAAACAATAAAGGAATAAAACAACGCAGATTATTAATTCAAAAATAAATTTAAAATCTTATTCGAGTTCAACATTTCAAATAACTTTCGAGATTGAAATTATTTCAAGAATTCCGTCTACAAACATCCAAGATCTTCACTCATCAATATCAAGAATCTTATTGAACATTTCCTGTCCAATTTCTTCATCTTCTTCAAGTTATAATGATTCTTCATCAACTCCAAGTATCTACAACATCTTGCCTTTCAATAAATTGAAATCACTTCAAGAAAGAATAATCCTAACTATATTTGGTGAAATGAATTTAAATTATTTTTTTAATTAATAGTAATCTACTTCATTTTATTCATTTATTGGTTAAAAGGAGAGTTTGGTATAATTAAACGACTATTTCTGTGTTTTCAAGTTGGCCATAGTTTTTAATGGAAATTTTCCTCCGTTTAACGTTCGTCGTATGATCGGTTGAGGACGATTTTGTTTTTCAGAACTTTTGCTACCATGAAAGTTGCTGGATTTCTTCAAGAAGTGAATGAGTGGTTCCAAGGACCGTCTGGTGGGTCTCGTCCTAGCCCGAGGAGGCAGCGTAGCCATCCCCGAGAAGAACATCCAACTGGTCGGAGGTTTACCTCTCCTCGGATGGGTTCTCCGAGCTGCTGCGGCATGGAAAAGTACGAGGCGTACATTTCCATCTAGAAACATGTCCGTATTCTTATCATGGACGTAGCCAAGGGAAGGGAGGGGGGGGGGGGACCTATACATGATTTTTGCTGAAAATAAGACGTCCACGGCGAAACTTATGGAGTATTCGTATTGGCTAGTATTTGGTGCACTTTTCCTGACTACGCCCATGATTCTTATCTCTTATTAACCTGTTGTTTGCTATTTTGTTGCTGTTGTTATTGTTGTTGCAGAATTCGACGCTCTCTGGGTGTCCACGGACGATGTCAAAATAGCAGAAGTGGCGAGCCAATACGGAGCGCAGATTCACTGGAGGCCTCCAGAATTTGCAACGAACGAAGCCACCTCTTTAAGTGCCGCTTTAGAGTTTATACTCAAACATCCTGGTAGAGATTTAGCTTGTTATGTTCAAATGTACTGAACACTTGTGTTTCTTTGGCTCACTTGAGCATTTTCTTCGTAGAGTTCGACGTACTAGCCCTGTTGCAGTGCACTTCCCCGTGCTTGCAGCCCCATTACCTGGAGGAGGCCCGCAACAAGATGGATGAAGAAGGTTACGACTCCGTCTTTGCCGTGACACGTCAGCATAAGCTACGCTGGGCTGTGCAAGGTTAATTCCAATTGAAATTCCAAACGAAATCGTATCTTAAAACAAAATCTATAAAGCACTTTTATGTCCTCTGCTTAAGGTAAAGGGATAGAACCGGCCAATTTTGATCCCAAGAACCGACCTCGTCGACAAGACTGGCCAGGGGAATTGGTGGAGACTGGAATGTTCTACTTCACCCGGATCTCTCATCTGCACCAAGGGACTCTCCAAGGGGGACGGTAAACTAGTTTGCCGAATAAATTCATTAAAACTAGGGTGTTAAAAAATATAAACTCTATTGTTAATTAATTGTTTGTGTTTGATTGCAGTTGCGGTTACGTTGAGATTTCATCCGAGCATAGTCTCGACATCGATTCTCCGCTCGATCTACTTATCGCCGAGGTCATCCTCCCAAGATGCGGTTACCATGGCAACAGCTGAGCATCAACAACTTAGCGCTTATTTATTACTTTTCTCATGTGTGTATTGGAAACGTTTATTAATAAAGAAGTTTATAAATATTCATTGTGTCATAATCTATTTATTTACGTTACTAATAAGAACAAGGAATAGAGTGAGTGCATTGTTTGTTTTTTTTGTTTTTTTTCCCGAAGCGAACAGTACATTTCGCCTCTCTTCGATGCATCGTCACATCATTAGAGACACTCCAGTTTTTTTTTTTTCTTCTCCTATTCAGTAAAGTCTATAATTAACGAAAGTAAATTGAATCTACAATGGGTGCATGCGTGTCTATGCGAAGTGATTGAGTATTGTTTTGTAGTCTCTTTCCGTCACTAGAAGGCAGAGGACGTCGCCTGGGCGCCAAATGTTCCGTGACGTCACGATGAAGGGGCTGTGTATCTGTCTCAATTTCCTTGTAAACATGGGGAACAGCGACTCGAAGCTTAATTTTCGCAAAGCTGTTATCCAACTGACAACCAAAACGCAGGTATTTTTGAAAAATTCAATTCACAAGCAGTAAGAGCAAGCGACTAGAATAACACGGTAACAATGGTTATGTTCGTTTTGTGTGATTTAAATGAGCACGTAGCGAGCGATTGTTGGCATAATGTTGACAACTTTACACGCTAATAATAAGAAAAAAAAAATTGGACATCATCATCATCACCACCATCATCATCATCGTCATTATTATGACCATCATTAAACGAAACTGGCAGTTAATTAGCGTAGAATCTAAGGATGTCCTCCTCCGAACAAATTATTTTGAATCTGGGTTCATTTAAAAATTCGCAATTTATCCCATCATCCTAATAATGTGAGCCATTATCTTCTTTGCTCAAACAGCTCCCTCACATTTAACATTTAAGATTAGAAACTTAAAAAGAAGCGGATGAAATAGTTGAACAGATAAGGACAGACATTAGAGGGAGAAAAAAGCAAAAAAAACAAAACAAAACAAAAAAAAAAAAAAAAACAGAAAAAAAAACAACAATCCAAATTAAAAATAAAATAAATAAATTGAAAGAAAATGAGATTCCATTAAAATATTTAAGCAATTAATAACAATAAAGAAAGAGTGAGAGATCCAAAACCAAAAATGACAACAGCCCAAAACAGATCTACGATTCGTCTCCTAAGAACCCGAATACTGCTATTGTAAGATTCTTATTAATTACACTCAATTTTCACATTTGAGAAGTTCCTTGAAAATCACAGGAGGGTGTATGTGATTTCCTAGCATTTACCCTACAAAGTGTACCTGCTGCTAATTTTAGTATGATTTGATGGCTGGCTAGTGAAATATCAGGTCCAGGGGAAAGTTTTTTCGTTTTTGCAAATATTACAATTGGTGCTCAGATTAATGCATAAATAAATATTTTATTCATTGAAATAATCTTCATCATTATCAACAACCTTCTCCCAACGAGATACTAAATCATAAATTCCTTTTTTATAAAAGTCACGAGTTTTACAGTTGAAAAACACACCCAGTTCATGTTTTAGCTCTTCTTCCGTCTTGAAGCACTTGTTTCTTAAATGGTTATCGAGGGTCGGAAAAGGTTAATCTGTTGGAGAGATATCCGAAGAGTACAGTGGATGAGGTAACACTTCCCAGGCAAGTTTGTTCATTGCCTGACGGGTCATAGCTCTGCTGTATGTGGATGAAGAAAAACAACACAAATTCGGTTAGCAAGAGCTGGTTGTTTTTGCTTGATTTTTTCATGTGTACGTTGAAGCTGACCAACATACACGTCTGCTGTGATAGTTTGTCTTGGATTTTGGAGCTCATAATGGACTACACCAGCTATTGTTTACCAAACACTGAAGATAATCTTCAAGACCCTCATCACCAGTTCTAAATTTTTTGAACCAATTCTGAGTCATCACAGAATGCTGTACAAATGTTACGAGCAGCCATTGTACATTCAAAAATAAAATTGAATGTTTTCACTTAGACAAGTAAGTGCAAAAGAATGACCAATCATTTCTCTCTAATGTAGAAAAAACTTGCATTATTCAAATCATCCTACGAGAGGATTGTAACCATTCAAAAAGTAATAGTGAAAAAACGAAAATACTTTCCCCTGAACCTGATAACAGGATAATATTTGACATAAATTAAAAAACATTAAAGAGGGGGAGGCATGATTAATTTTTATCAGTAACTAGATGGAAACCGCCAAAATTTGATGGCAAACAACTGTGCGGTTTCACAGAAAAAGGTTTAAAACAATTCATTCAGTATAAGAGTGGCTTGTTGGTTATTGTTGGCTTATCATTTTGTGTAAGTAGTATAGTTTTTATCATATCACTACGCATGTGCTTAAAGCTATTTTTAATTGTAAATTACCGCTCATTAATGATAATTATGGACACAAAAACTAACTTTGACAAATTACAGGCTACGATCTTTCATTAATGACCAAAATGAAATTTAGAGATGCAGTAGTTTTCTCCAATGAACTGTCGAAAGAATCACCCTTGGAACTTAAATATATAGATTGCAATAGCTAGTAAATATAATAATAAATAAGAAGATGGCTATCTGAAGATAATTGGTAATTTCAATGTAGAAAAAGGAATATTTCCACAACCTAATAATTTACCTTCCCTTTTGTAAATCATAATTAATGTAGGGAAAAAAAGGAGGACAAGATACAAGAACCCTGGAATAAAACAATAAATAATAAAAATAGAACACAGAGTGATAACACCTTAAAAAGATAAAAAGAACTGATATTTCAGATAGAGGTTATCCTGAAAGTGACATGAATTAATTCCATATTATCCTCTTTACTTTGACAAAAGTTAGCCTCTATCCGAAATGTCAGTTTTTTTTCCAGGGTCTTATCTTCCTGTGTTCTTTTTTATTATTTATTACATCATAATTAGAAATGGATCATCCATAAACCACTTGGTCAAGTAGAAGGGGAGGAGGTTAAAGAACTGACCACTATTGATCGCTTTGGGGGAAGCAGGGTAAGAGTAGAAGATACGTAGTCTTTTGGGAAGGGATCAAGAAATGTCAGCAAGCAGTCATTTCCTCACACCTCACTTGGTCATATTCGCTTTTGTTCACATTCATGTCATCTTATTTAAACCTCCACATTCACTTTGTCCGAAGATCGTTTTGTCATTCAGTCAACTCAACACAATCGGCTGGTCACATTCACTTCATCCCCAGAACATTTTGTCACTCAGGAGAATCGCCAAAATCGTTTTGCCATTTAGGATGCTGTGTTTCACAGGATTTTTATATAGCATGTGATAGGTCAAAAAGAGCAAATTAAATTCTATATGAATGGCTAAAAATACAAATAGACCAAGTCATATATTTGACACCTGTAATAATTTAGAATTAAAACCCCTGTCCTCTTCATCGGATGTACATTTCGAAGACCCTGTCCTCATCATCGGATGTACATTTCGAAGACACGCTGATGAAGTGGACAGGGTCTGCAAAATGTACATCGGTAGCTCCAGAATAAAAATGCTTTTTTGTTCGATCACACAGTAACCAATCAGAATTCACAGCATAAGAACCAAAATAAAGTTTATCATCATCTTTTTTTTTTTTTTTTATTACAATAAAAATCTCAAATAAAATAAGTTTTATGGAATGAATTTCTTCATTTTTTTCGTATTATCCAGCCTCAGATAAAAGAAAAAAATCCATATTGGACAAACAATTTAGTATGGCATGGGACCAGGACCAGAGGAAATTTCGTACATGTATTAAGTGGGATTTCATTTTAACAGGTTTCATAATGGCGTGGTTCGGCTGAAACTGTATTTTTAATATGTTCAATGTGCAACTGTAGCCGAGGAAGAGTAATCTTCATGCGTGTTACTAGATTCCTTTTATTGGGAAGAAAGGGTATCTTGTTAAATGCAATTTATTTAAGTAAATCAAAAATAACCCTTAAGAGAAGCTGTGGAACACTTATCAAAGTGAAGAGTTGAAGAGAAGCAATAGGTCCACAATAGATTTTATTTATAAATGTACATATGCTCAAGAAGACAGCTTATGTATCAAAATGTACATAGAAGTGTATAAATAAAATCTATTTTGGATATGCGACCTATTGCTTCTTTTCAGTTGTCACTTTGCAACATGTTTATTTGAGCTTAGTTTTAAACATTTTATAAAGCTTGTTTATATCTCATTCCTTACCAAGTTATTCTTCACAGTGCCTTTTTGTAATATAACAAAATGTAAAGTTTGATGATAGAAAATCAAATATGCACTTATTGTCTATACAGTAGATGCATATTTATTTCTGTTGCTTTAATTATATAAGGGTCGTACAAATGAAAACAAAGATTATTTATTTTATCCAAAGTGTATACAAGGAATTTAAAAATACTCTCCAAATGCATTAAGGCATTTATCCCACTGTGTAACAAGGCGTGGAATTCCTTTATGGAAGAAGTCTTTTGGTTGCGTGTGGAACCATTACAAAACCTCTTCCTTCACTTTATCGTCCGACTAAACCTGCGGCCTTTCAGATGTTTCTTGAGATCCCCAAACACATGAAAGTCACATGGGGATAAGTCAGGGCTGTAAGGTGGATGCTGCATTTGCTTCCCAGTTGAACTTTTTGATGAGGTCTACCGTTACTTTCGAGGTGTGAGGACATGCGTTGTCTTGGAGAAGAAGCACTTCTTCTGTAAGAAGTCCTGGTGCAGGTTGCTTGTCCAGGTTGTTGATCATCTTGCAATGATGACTGTCCCTCCGAAAACCTCTTGCTCCATGCCCAAACACAAGTGAAGGTTAGGCAGTCATTTCCATAGATGTTCTGCATATGACGATGAATTTCAGAAACTGAAACTCCTTCACTTGTCAAAAGACGAATTACTGCTCTCTGTTCCTGTTTCATTGACTCCATTTTGTTGATTGGACGAAGCAATCAGGCTCAGAGCTCCAAAGCACGAGCTATCATTCTTTCTCACGTGATGCAACACTTGCAACCTATTGTTCACTTTGCATGTGGGTTTCGCATTTGTTGAAAACAAAAATTTACGATCCTACACATCGTCTTTTTTTTTCCCCACACAAATTTTTGTTTTCATTTGTACGACCTTGTATATTCCCACTCCCTTTCTTAAATTCATTTTCAGTCTTAAGATAACAGCGCTTTGTTCATGATAGATAACATTTTATTTTTGTTTTAGCCAGTAGATGCGGCAGATGAACCGTTTTGGGATCAGTTTTGGTCTGAAAGCATCCAGAGCATTCACGATGTTTTCACGTTGATTCCAGCTGTGGAAATCAGAGCTTTGAGGGAAGAATCACCTTCCAATTTAGCTACCTTATGTTACAAAGCAGTTGAGAAACTTGTCAAGGCTTCTGATGGCTCCTGTTCTACGCAGCAAGAACAAGTTACAAGTAGCCAAAAAAAATGTTTTTCCTTAATTATAAATTCAACACTTGCCTATTTATATTTTACTTTGCCTAATGAACTGAATATTAACAAATAGTTCCTTTGAAGTATTCCCTTCCCTCTTGCCCACCCTTCATCTGTTCTTGCTACAGTATATTGAAATGCAATGATTGCTGTTTGTTTTCCCTTGCCTTTTTACTAGTTTTCAATTGCGTTCGCTTGCTTATTCGAATCCTTCCCTATATCTTCGAGGATCCCGATTGGCGAGGATTTTTTTGGTCTAGTCTTCCTGCTGGCCCTTCTCAAGATGATGAACAAGAAGTATTCATACGAGACATTTAATTTTTACCATTATTGTTACCATCATTATTCATACTTATTGTTACCATTATATTTGTATCGTTTCTTGGAGGTGGAAGCAGTGCCATTAGCCCAGTCTTTAATCAATGCCATTTGTGTAAGCATTCATTATCAAATCTTTTAATTAGCATAACAATTATAATTTCTTAATTATTTTTGATGGACACGTTTTATTCAAATAGGTGTATGATATTTTCATTTTTTTGCACTAGGATCTTCTGTTTTGTCCCGATTTCACTGTTTCACCTAACAAAAAGAATGGCCCCGTGAGTGAATCTGTATTCATTTATTTTTTTCTTCTTTTATCGTTATTTCTGTGCCAAAAGACGTCTTTTAAGGATAAGGAATGGATATTTGCCATTTTTATTAATTTTTTTGTAAATGTTTGTTAACTCTTCCTCCCACATCTTGGTTGAACCACGGTAACATTTTCACTTAAACCAATCGTATTATGTGTAAGAGAGGAAAAGGAAAGGATGTCTGGGATTCCTACCCTATTCAATGTAAATCATCTCTTATAGAAAGCATTTCATGGAATTTTTAACCTTTTTTAAAGGCCCACTGATTTTTACAAAATTAACAATAATAACATATTAATGTTAAAATGTAATGTCTTAAGCTTCTCTTGTTATACAGGGTGTATCTAAATGGTCTGTACAAACTTACAGCATGAGTTACTTGCAGCCAGAGAAGCAATATATGTCCCATGAACGTAGGGTCACAAACCTTCTGGAGATACAACTGTGTGACATTGTCCTACACGTCAACTGAACACAGTTATGTTGTATCCTGATAATCAAGGCGTGTGTGATAATCTTATTCAACTTTCATCGTTTCCAACAAAAGGAAAAATACTGATTGTTAACATCCAAGATGGAGACTATGAAAGTTGGATTGTTCCTAGCACCCAGTTGGCCAGCACATTTGCCGGATATGAATCCCTTAGACTTTTTTTTTGTGGGGGCTACTTGAAAATCCTTGTTTATTCCACCCCTGTACGAGATGTTGATACTCTTTGCCAGCAGATCGTGGACAATTGCGATGTCATCCGTAACACACCCGGTATTTTTCAACGGGTTGCCAGTCAATGCAACGACGTGTGGAGGCCTGTTTAGAATCTAATGGAGGTCATTACTTTAGCATATCTGGACTGTTCTGTTGCTGTACAAGCTGGAAATAAACCTCGTTTGTAACGCTGAACGGATTTGATGTGACAATTACGCCAGCTATTGTAGGACAACGTCACACTGTTGTATCTCTAGAAGGAAGGTTTGTGACCCTATGTTCATGGGACATATATTCCTTCTCTGGCTACAAGGAACTCAAGGTGTAAGTTTGTACAGACCATTCAGATACACCTTATTTAAAGGGGGGTTTAAGTTCATAGTGAACAAAATCCAAACATCAGATTTTCTGAGGTATCAAAGCTGGCAGATCCACATCAACGGAATGAATAAATGAGATATGGCAAACTTGCTTAATGAAATGAATAAAGGCTTTTTGAAATGGGACACTGCAAACTCTCTCTACGTCAGCCGATTTACCGTCGGTTTTCTGGATATTTACCTGTCTGTAACAGATCCACATTCTCCAAAAAGGTTGATTATTCTTGTTATTATCGAATTGTTAAGAACTGCAAATTGTGGATATTTCTGACGAAACTTGTGTGCATAAGAATGACTGATGAAATAATGTTCAACAATGAACACTTGTTGTTCCTGCATGGCTCTCATGCAATCAAAGTGTGACCGTTACACAACAGATGATGTTTCTACTTGTTAGTACTTCTTGCAGTAGGAGATACAATTATAATAAATGCAATACAGTGTATGACAACTTTCTAATCTCCCTGTAGATATTGGTGATGGGCCATGAGTTAATTAAATATACAGTGAGTGTTCAATTTCAAGTGGACAGAGAACGTACGTGCTGAAATTACAAAAGACTTAAATAAAAAGAACTGAATCACAAAATAATAATTTATATGTTAAGAATAAATAATTTTTAAAAAGTTGTTACTCTTGAATTGCTTATATGATGCAACTATTTTTTTAATGTTATAGGACAACCATGAAGATTTGCAATCCATTGACAGTTGCGAATATATTTGGGAGGCAGGTGTTGGGTTTGCTCATTCACCTCCTCACGTTTCATTACATGACCAAAATAGGACTGAATTATTGAAACTTCTTATCACATGTTTCAGTCAAACAATTTATCAGAATCCATCAGGTAGAGTTTGAAAATAAAAAATAATTTTGAATTGTACTTTGTTTAGACAAGGATAATTATTTTTGACCGTTACATTTAAAAGACCATTAACAGATTTGATCTTCTTAAAAATAGCAGAGATTCAATCTATTGCAAATCGTTGGATTCAGTATTTTACATCGCCAGAGAATCGTCACGCATTACCCATCTTTACGTCTCTTTTGAATGTTGTTTGTGCTTACGATCCGGTTGGATATGGTGTTCCTTACAACCACCTTCTCTTCACCGATACACGAGAAGCTCTAGTTGAAGTGGCCCTTCAAATTTTGATAGTTTCACTTGATCACGACGTAAGCAGGGATGGGCCAGAAGGTCAAGAAGGAGAGGTAATAAAAAGAAATAAATATTTTACCAATTATTCATGTAATTTGACAAATGCATCCTTTCTTCGAGTGAACTTAACAGTATAAATTATTTGAATACATATACTTGGCTGAAAAGTATCCTTCACTCCTTGTTTCTCCTCCTTAGAGCATTCCACCTAATAATTTATTTATCAATTACATTTCCCGTATTCATCGTGAAGAAGATTTTCATTTCATTCTTAAAGGCTTCACTCGTCTTTTGAACAACCCTTTGATACAAACTTATTTGCCAAATTCCTGTAAAAAAGTTCAGTTCCATCAGGAATTGTTGGTATTCTTTTGGAAAATATGCGACTACAATAAGGCAAGTTGCAGTTTTGTATGCTTACAGAGAAACGCATTTACAAAATGTTCGACATAGACTAAACTCATTTTTTTTATTGTTCACTGTAGAAATTTTTATTTTATGTGCTGAAAAGCAGTGATGTACTTGATATCCTGGTTCCAATTTTATATCATCTAAACGATTCCAGAGCTGACCAATGTAAGACCATAACTCACTTTTTTACGTGAAAAATTTGAATTTATCAATCATTATGTTCGGAAATTATAGTAAATTAAAGCCATCTCCTTATTTCTTTACTCTTTGTTTTATATTTGACTAAAAATAAAAAAAATACAATACCCATTTCCATAAAGTTGGGACAATATGAAAAATGCAAATAAAACATGATTGACTAACTATATATGAGCAAAATTAAAAATAATAAAAATGCGTTTGAAGCGACTGAAATAAAATATGTACAATTTATAAATGCCTATCTCTTTTTTGGTCGTATATAATTTTTTAATGAAATTGCCATTTGCAACATGCATCATAATAGTTGGGATGGAAAGAAAAGACCATAGAAGTGACATGAATATTCTCAAAACTTTTGGAGAACATTGCATCTTAACTTTTTCCTCTTTAAATGCTAACTGCAATGTGTGGCCAGTCATTTACATGACAACATGGGTTGAGGCAAAGCAGTAGGTCAACATATGTGCAATAGAACAAGCCAACAATTTGGAAGCAACTTAACTCAGTACAAAATAGCCAGAAATCTTGGATTTCCATTATCTACAGTTCATAATATTACTAATAGGTACAGGACGAGAGGAAATACCATCGTTCGTAAAGGACAAGGACGAAGACTAATTCTGACTGCTCGTAATCTTCGAGTTTTCAGAGGTCACTGCATTAAAAATAGACATTTAACAGTGACAGAAATGCGGAATGAACTTGAGGATTCTATTCAAAAACCTTTATCATTGAATACTGTTGAATTAACAAAATGTAAGTTGAAGCTCTATTATGCAAAACGAAAGTTGTTTGTAAATATACTGCAGCAACATAGGCGCCTGGCTTGGGCACACACCCATCGGAAGTGGCAATGTGTTTTGTGGCCCAATGAATCTATATTTACGGTTGTTGCTGGCGAAAATCGTCAGCAGTACTTAGGACCAAATAGGAAAAGGTCAATCCTGCCTGTTATCGACGTGCTGTACAGAAGCCAGCTTCAATGATGGTCTGAGGCTGCATGAGTACCAATGGATTGGGAAACTTGCACATCTGCAATGGCACCATTGATGCAGAAGCACATATTGGAATTTTAGAAGAACATATGTTCCTTCTCGGTGACATCTTTTTGGAACCCGTCCCTTTCTATTTCAACAAGATAATGCTAAACCGCACACCACTCGCATTACAGGACAGTGGCTATACAATAGATGAATTTGGGTGTTAAATTTGCCTGCCTGCAGTCCAGATTTGTCCCCAATAGAGAATATATATATGGTGAATTATTAAGAAGACATTATGTCAACGACGACCCCGAATAGTTCAACAGCTGAAAACTTTCGTGCTCAAGGAAGGCAACAAATTCCCATTGCTGTAGTACAAAAATTGGTCTCATCTGTTTCCTGACTGCTACAAAGCGTGATCAGAAGGACAGGAGATGTCAGCCAATGGTAATTCACCCACTGTCCCAACATTTTTGGAGTGTGTTGCAACCGCCAGTTCGCAAAAATCGTAATATTTATCACTATTACGGTAATTACATTTTTGGTTCCGAAATGTTTAATACCTACCCAATAAACTATCTTCTTTTGAAATAAAATAAATTCATACGTCAGTATATAAATATCATCGCATGTTTTTACCCTGTCTCAACTTTTATGGAAATGGGGTTTGTGAAATATAATATATTGCCTGCCTTTGGTAAGGTTTAAAGCTCAAATTATTTTATGTTTAAATTTTTTCCTTGAATCGATATAGCTCGAGTCGGGTTGATGCACATAGGTGTATTCATTCTCTTGTTGCTAAGTGGAGAGCGTAATTTTGGTGTAAGACTAAATAAACCTTATACTGCAAGCATTCCGATGGACATTCCTGTCTTTACGGGAACCCACGCAGATCTACTCATCATTGTGAGTTGTTTGTTGATATGCAGTGCATTGTTATTATTATTGACCTTGAAATTTCTTTTGTTATATATTACTCTTTAAGCATTACTCTTTTAAGCATCACATGTATAAGATTGTAATTAAATTTAAAAAAGGGAAATACAGTGAAATTGTTTTATTGACCAGAGTAAATAATTCTTGTCAAGGTTTTTCATAAGATAATAACGACGGGACATCAACGCCTTCAACCTCTTTTTGATTGCCTTCTCACCGTCATAGTGAATGGTAAGATGGTAATGTATGTTATTATGTTCACACGAGAATTCCAAAAAGATTAAATTATGGAGAAGCGTTCTTGTTTATTATGTACATAATATGCTTCAATTCCATTGCAGTGTCGCCATATCTCAAAACTTTATCTATGGTAGCCAGCATGAAGCTCTTGCATTTATTAGAAGTAAGAAGGCCTTATTCATTATCTCGTCCTTTTATTTAAGGTTCCCCTTTCTCTGTATATTTTGTATAAATAATAGTTATTAAATAAAAATGAAAAATAAAATAATAATTAACAATTAACAAAATAATTAATAAATAATAAGTAAAATCAAAATAAAACTAGAAATATAAAATCAAATAAAAAGCTGATGTTTTGGATAGAGACAGACTATCCTTTATCAAAGCAATTAGAATATTAGAGAACTATTATTCTATCCGAAACGTCAGCTTTTTATTTGATTTTATATTTCTAGTTTTATTTTGATTTTACTTATTATTTATTAATTATTTTGTTAATTGTTAATTATTATTTTATTTTTCATTTTTGTTTAATAACTATTATTTATTGTATTCCAGGGTTTTTGTGTCTCGTCCTTTTCTCTTATAAATATCCGTTCATTATATTTTGTATAGTAATATGCTTTTCCTCTCCTTTCTTTCTTAGGCATTTAGCACCCCATGGTTTTTATTTTCCAGTTCAAATAATCATCATTTGGTATTCTTTCTATTGGAAATATTCAATAACATTATCCAGTACCAATTTGATGGTAATCTAATAAATTTAAAGATATGTTTTATTAAATTTTCAAACTCCTTTAAGATTCTAATCATTTTGTTATGCTTTCTAGGTAATTCTAATCTCGTCTACACAATTATTCGAAAGAGAAACGTATTTCATCAATTAGCTAATCTTCCTACTGATTACAGCACGATTCATAAGTCATTGAATAAATCTTCTAAGAAACAGTTATCTAGAGGTAACTCTGTAGAGGGAAAGGAACCCCCGAGCATGGAAGGCTCCCATCCAGCCCAGCCAGCAGAGCCCGGCACCTTGAAAGCTTCCTTGGCAGCAACACCTGGTAACGTTTATTAAAAGTGTAATATCATGAAATACCCATCATCCATAGGATCATTTTAAAATATATTGAAAAAGAAGCTTTTCAAAAGCCATTATATTAATATTTATCACTTAAGACACCAGTAATGTCTTAAGCTTTTGTAATAAGTAAAACTTATTCAGGGAATTTTTCTTAGGGATAGAGAATATGACCGAGAAAGAGCCGGCTCATCCAATAACAGAAGCCTTTGATGATTTAAACAATCCAGAGACAACTTCGGAAAAACAAGATGATATAAGATTAGATGCAGATGGTGCTTCCAGTGAGGACGCCCACTTCTCTAGGATGAAAAATAAGATGGTAACTAATTTGCATATTACGTTTCTATTTATCATGTGTGTAAAATACATATATAAAATGCACAACAAATTCCACTTCATTAGAATAAATTGTTTTTGGAACAAAGATTTTGATGAGTTTATGAGATCAGTAATTTAAAATATGAAGAGCAAAATCCTGTGGAAACTAAACCAGATTTTTCCATAAGGTCAATGCTTTTGAGGGGCAGGGTGTATTCTCTGTTATATCAGACAGAGCAGAAGGAATGTTAAAAGCTAAAATTTAATGATTCCAGTTTGATTAAATTATTTCATTTTTTACACTTAGCTGCAAGTATTGTAATGTAAATGTATTTTGAAACTAAGTTATTTATAATTTAGATGCAGATCTACGAGGGTAGCCCAGAAAGTAATGCACCACAATTTTTTTCTTCAAGAATTATTTATTGAACACAATGAAACTTATACGCATGAAAGAATGATGTTTCTTCCACACTCCCTATTTTTCCATATAATCTCCATCCCGTTCCATGGCCTTCCTCCAGCGGTACCAGTCCTTGTTCTGTTCACACAGCCATGTCTTCACTGTGTGAATCACCTCTTCGTCATCCTCAAATCTTGGAGCTCTGCCGAACCGCTTTCTGATGGCATCACCCTCTGTGCCCAGCAACTAACTGTACTTCTGTCGACTGCTGATGTTCCATAAACGTTTGTGAATGTTTCCAACCGTTTCTGCTCCGCAGTGAGAAATTCAATGACGACACACTGCTTTTAATGTACATCACTTACAGACGCCATGTTCTTCCATTGCTGCACATATGCTATCTGTCGGAAGAAACGGAAACTTTGTGCGCGCACGCATTCCGAAAGCTTCAAAGAATGCATATCTCAAGTTTCGCATTCGTACCATTGTTGGGGACGGAGAAAAAAATTGTGGTGCATTACTTTCTGGGCTACCCTCGTATAATATCACAGGATGATTCAATTTATAATTTAGACTTATGTCCCTCTGGGGTTTCAGACTATCGAACAGTAACCATGATAGACATAGCAGAAATACTCGTATCAAGTTCCTGCTACACACGTCCAAAAATAAGTACAGCAAAATCACAGCTGAACTAAATCACATGGGAAGGTGTGCATGAACACATCATCTTTGATGTAATTTGATGTAAGAAACTTCACATGGAGTTAGGTCAGCTGATCACAGAGGCCACTAAAAGAAGAGGAGAGTTGTCTTGAGAAGCACATCCATTTAATTACCTTCTGCAGCTATACTTATAAGTATGTTATTATTATGAATGCAAACTGTATATGCTGATATGAGCGTTTCCACATGGTTATTATGGTTATTATTCTATCAACTTCCAATAATTCTAATTATAAATCATCTTGTACAATTTTATTGTAATTATATCTGGTCATAAATGTTTTTAAAATCATATGGAAAATATGTGAATACTGGTAAGCTGTGAGGTTTAAAAAAATACACAATTATAAGAGTTCACAGTTATATATTTATCCCAATATAATATTGCATTTTGCCAATAGAGGGAGAAAAGCAGCAAGGTGGCAAATTTTGAAAAAATGGAAACTTATGTAGTGATCAGATTCTTGTTTTTAAAGGGGAAAAAATGTCAAAGAAATCCGAGATGTGCTTGTTGAAGTTGATGGTAACAGTGGTGTAAACTTTCTCTGTGGTCAAACCAACCTTCTCAATGAATCATGATCCGGATAGGCATCGCTGAGCGAGGAACCAAGCATATCAGCTCAGGTTGAAGCCCTTGTGCTTGAGACTGCCAAATCAATATTGAAACATCCTGCATAATGCTTCACATAACAAAGATCACTATCAGTATTTTCTCGCTTGCTCATTCCGGTGCAAAAAGTGAAAGCAGTTGTCAGCTGACATGTTGAAGTAGTGGAAGGTGGCCCTGGCAGACTTCTTTACTGACTATCATGCAAGATGAGTGCTGGATCTACCATTATGACCACAAAACCAAACAACAAAACAAATAATGGAAGCAATGTCATCTTCACCTCCTAAAAAGGCTCATCATTAACCGTAGCCCAGAAAGGTTAAGCTTATGCTCCTGACAGATTATGCTAAGAAAGGCACTAACCAAATGGAGAATTATTATTGTGGCTTTCTGATGAAATTACAGGAACTCATTCATCAAAGCAAAATGCAGAGAAACCATTTTGATAATGTGCCTTCCCCATGATAATGTGCCAGGACATTCAGCATGTGAGATGATAAAGGCTGCTCCACACTCTTGCGAGAAAGCGAGAACAACACAAGAAGCGTGAATGTGGAGCCGATTCTCGGGTTCTCGCCTGGTTCTCTTCTCGTTCTCGCGGGTTGTCCGATTTTTGACGTTTTTTTGCCCGAGACAAAGGAGATGCGAACGCGAGAACTGAATGGAGATATCTTGAACCACTCAGCATCCTTTATGTTGCAGAGAACGGATTGGTAGTATGTCTTCTTGATCATCTGTTCATAGCATTCAAAATTTTGCCTCATCCTCTCATATTCACCTGAAAAAAAACACTACTTGGAAGTGTTTCCAGGATGATGATGAGGTTACTTCTGCTGTTTTATTTAAAATGTTTATTCTTAAATAACCAAACTCATGTATTCTACAAAGATAGTCTCCAGCAGCTTGGAAAAATGTCATGTTATCTGGTGACTATAAAGAAAAGACTAAGCACCAAAATTCTTGTGCCTGGCTATCTTTTTTTTCCCAGTACAATTACAGGAACCTTACGATCAACTCTCGTATTATGATAAATTGAATTTAAAATGATTGACGAAAAAAAGGTCTTATGTCGTCTATTATTTAATTGAGTAAATATTTTATTCAGCAGCAGAGAAGTCCTCCTTCAAGTCCAGCACCATCACTCGTTTCAGCAGGATCTGATTCATCCCACATCTCTCGTCGCAGTCAATCAAATTGCACAGCAGCAACAACAAATTCCCATTGGGTTCCAACAACTCAGTGGGTTCAGTCTTGGAAGCAGAAACTCCCTTTACAAACTATCATGCGACTTTTACAGGTGCTCGTACCTCAAGTAGAAAAAATTTGCATCGATAAGTAAGAAATATTAATTTTTAAAATTAAGAATTTCCCTTAGACATTGCTACCACATTTCCTTGAATTTTATGTTGTCCTTCATTTTTGTGATATTTCCTAAAATGCAGAGGGTTGACAGATGAAAGTGAAATTTTAAAATTTCTTCAGCATGGAACTTTAGTAGGATTGCTCCCGGTTCCTCATCCAATTTTGATTAGAAAGTATCAAGCCAATAGTGGAACAACCATGTGGTTTCATACATATATGTGGGGAATTATTTACTTAAGGTAGGATTATAAGAAATTGAGAACTTGTGTAGCCAATTATTTACTTAAAATAGCCATGGTTAATGTGGCCACTTAAACATGGTCTTAAGGCACCATATTAAGAGGTGACTACTGCACTATGAAAGAGACACCTCTAATGTTTGTTAATTTTGAATGTTTATATGCATGTATTCTTTTTTCCTTTTACTCTTAGGAACATGGACCCGCCCATTTGGTATGACACTGACGTAAAATTATTTGAGATTCAACGTGTCTAGAAGATTTAGTTGAAATAATAACATGTTTAAAAGGGCAAATTGCAAAAAAAAATAAAAGTTGGGTTTTTTTTTGCCAAGAAGATCACGTTTCTTTACTGCTTTTATTTTAATTTTTATTATTTTGTATAATTATATAAAGTTTTATGTGTTATTATTTTTCTAAGGTAAGCACACTCGTTTTACATTCATGAATTTTTAGATCTTGTTTACACTGCAATGTTTTAATCTCTATTCACGTGTCGTTATCACACAAATATTAGAGCTTGTTTATCTTTGAGAAATATAACGCGTTCCATCCAATTGAAAAAAAGGCAGTTGAAGTCGCCTCACTCTCTAGTCTATAGTTTTGCAATATTTTCACTTTTTTTTCGTTTAATTTTTTTGTCTTAAGCAAGGCTATTCCCATGTGAGCCTTTAGGTATTTTAAATCCCACCGTTATATTACAAAATATACTATTATGTTTTGTTTTAAATCTTACATGTTTTTATTGTTGCCGTTTTTTAAATTCTTATATATATATATATACAATCTGTAAATTAAAATTAATGAAAACTGATGTTGTTACTTTATAATTTTCTCCTGTCTACTGGAATGATTTAATGTTAAAATTTAAACTCTCAAGTCAGTAACGATTTATTTGCTACAGCTAGTGTGAGTGATGTTTGTTTTTCGTTGACATTTTTAAACATGAGTTTTTATCATGAGTTATATTTAATCAAATTAGGTTGAGATAGACATTAGGAGAAGGTAATAAATATGTGTTGTTGTTGTTTATCCTTTCATATAAAGGCCACTTGTATCGGTCCAAGAAAATCGATATTGTTATTACAATTTTTTGATTTAATAATTGAAATTAATTAACTGATAATTTTATATTATCGTCAAGATCTGGTAATTGAATTCATTTAATATCAAACCATCTGTGCATCAGAAGAAGGCTCCTTTTTATAAACCAGTTCTGAGTGTTCCTGATGAATTTTTATAGACAGGTTGCATCAACGTGGAACTTCTTTAAAACTTGAAAAGAAATTTATCGAGTCATGTTTGAAGATAAATAAACACAAATGTAAAGATATAATAAATTGTTGTGTGATGTATTTCTTGGCAAGTTCTGTTTAGTTCTAAAACTTATCTGGACCTAGAATGTTTTTGTTGCATTGTTTACCAGTTTTACTTTCAAGTATATTAACTCACTTCTTCAGTTAATTTATACGTTTTATGTGTAGTAGACATTTTAAATTGCTTAAAATTCACAGTTAACGTTCTAAAGAATAATACGATATATTTTTGCTCTTTAAAATAATTTCTTATTTTTTCTTTGAAACTAATTTTTTTCATTTTTAAAATGCATTGTCAAGCATCTTAAATATTGTATACCCATTATGTATAGGAGTGCACATTTGAAATATTAAAATCGTAACGAGTGTTCTATAAATTTGTAAAGAGCAAGAGATATGCTCTCGTCAAAAAATACATGGATGGTATTGCACATGCATATGATATTAGAACCCAGATTAAATTTTACGATTCATAGAAGTATATCCAATATAATAAAATCTACGTAAGATTGTTGGAAAAAACAATGGATTATTGCACATCACTTTTCTCATGGAAGTACGTGCGTGAAAATTTTTTAACCATTTGTTTTCTTAAAGTGTTGTAGATAACTGCTTTAATTACGTAACCATTTCTTTTTATTCTGCATCCATTTTTAGATTGAGAGAAATGTTAAGTTAATTTTAATCTGAACATAGACAACAGAGTTGAGCATTTATAAACATGAATGAAAAATTTTTTTTATTTATATTTTAAAATTGTCAGATTTTAATTTGTAAATGAGTTGATAAAAAAAAGTTACTATGATTTTGAATTAATAAATCAATTAATTTGTTTTGTTTCTCTTCCAAAATTTAAGCTGAATCTCTAGTCCTTTTCAGTCCTAGCAAATCTTTGTTTACTGTCTTTCTGAAGAATGTTTCCATTTAACTGTTAAAATGATCTAAATGGCAGCTTAATTGAATAATGTTTCTTAAAAAATATTTATTGACTATATATAATCCATTTTTTCTTCTCTTTATTAAAAAATAATTTCTGCTAAAAAACAGAGTAAAAGTTATTTCAAAAAATAATACAATCTCAATCATTAATAAAAATGAGGTAATCACTGCTTAAACTACAAATATAAATACGTAAAACTTGTAGACCATTCATTTTACAGATTCTTAATTTGATGGGTGTACATTTCTTCCAGGTGTCGGATTTTCTTAGTAGCAGTCTTATATTCCTCACGCAAGTGTGCTATGACTTCTTCTTTCCTTTTAATTGTTTGCTTCATACTAGAAGTGGGGGGGAAAATAAATGAAGTTAATTATATCCCGTAACAAATGAATCCTATGAAACCTCAGTTTAACAAATAATATCTGCCAAGCACAATTCATTTATTTCTTAAAAATTCAGTTCAGATTATCCTGCTATATTATACAGAAAATTATCTCATATTTAAAGATTTTTTTTTATCCACACCACTTTTATGGGAACCCTCCTATAAGTCTGATTTATTTTTTAATGGTACACGTAGTTGTTAATCTTTTAAATCTACAGGGCGAGTATAAAAAATATCAGGAAACGTTTCGGAAAATAGATTTATTTCAGATATTGCTACAAAACCTTAAAATTCTTCAAAGTCATCTCTTGACACACTTTTTACCAGCGGTTTTTTCACAACTCGAAGGCTCCCTGGAGGCAGATTCCAGAAGGTCCTTAAGGGACGTGTAGAAGCTTCTTTGAGAGCATTTAGGGTCCCAAGATGGTTTCCTTTGAGGGAGAATTTCACTTTTGGAAATAGGAAAAAGTCTGCTGGGGCCAAGTCGGGATGCCGTTTTGCGTCAGGTTGTAGGTCACCTTGGAGCAAGTGTGGCTGGGTGTTTAGTCATGATACAATTTCCAATTTCTGGCGATGGCCACTTAATCGACGGCCTGAATTCAGTACTTCACACACACATTGCATGTTGTCATCGGTTCTTGATCTCAATGGTCGTCCAGCACGGGGCTCATCCTTCACACTCTTCCGGCCATCTTTGAAGAGCTTGTGCCACTTAAAAACTGCAGTTTGTGACATCCTTTCATCCTTGAACACTTGGCGAATCATGCCCAACATCTCTGTACCCGATTTTCCCAGTCCAACCCAAAATTTGATAGCGTACCGCTGTTCAATCATTCGTCTCATTTTGAGCTTGCACTGTGTCACTCAATAGGGGTCTACTAAAACTTCGATGTAGCCTGAACAAACGCTCGCAGGCGACTGACGCCGACGCGCTTTGAAGGTCAGATCCCACACCAGCGAGCACGCTCCTTGCAAGCGCTTTGCAAACTACAGTCATGTCACAAAAAAATTGTTCTTGATACTTTTTTTATACAAACCCTGTAAATCTTATTAAATTGAATGGGGATAGGTGCAAATTGCTTAAATTCTCTATTACGTTACAAAAGAATTAATAAATAGAATTAAAATTTATTAATTCTACAATGCAGCACAACAACTAGGACCTCTTCACCCAGAGTAAAACTGGATTTCAGTGCCCCTCCTAGTTGCAGCCCTGGAAATAAGCATCAAGAATGCATTCTCAAAAAGAACCTGCTTCGAAGTTTTTCTACTTCTTTTTCTTTTGCCAGTAATGTTTGTGCATGAATTGTCTGGATTTCCCTGAGCTTGAATTCATTCACTCTTGCGAGCTCATCAAATGCTTGCTTTAAGTGAGATACCATTTCTTCTTTTTTCTGAAAATTAAATTGACAAATAATTAACTTAAATTTGCTACTAAAATAAAAATATTTATTAATTTAATAGTCACTGAGCCCCAGTTTTGACAAAATGCTGCAATTTCATTGTGGTTTAGAGGTTTTTCTCTCCTCATATTTCTTTCATACGTTTTAAAGGAAGCATAAAAACAAGGTCGACAACATTAATAGAAATATAAGACAGTGAAAACTGCGGACACAAGGAAGAAACAAAACCACTATTCCACATAAAATAAAAACTCAAACTCTCTTCTTGCAGTAAACCTTTATTTTTTCTTCTGTTATAAAATTCGTTCTCTAGATTAAGTTCCCAATTATTATTGGATGCTTTAACTTACACGAAGAACAAATGACCAGCCACCAATCAAAAATGTCTCCCATTTTGAGAAATATTTTCATATTAAAACATGTCTTTAAGCTTATTAATATACATTTGTTAAAACTGGAAATTATAACTTGGCGATCGTTTCTAAAATGAGATAAGTACGAGAAATTACTTGTTTCAGTTGAATAATCATTTCTTCTTTTTGTTGATTACTGGATTCTAGTAAGAGGTTTTCTTCCTTACACTTTTGAAATTGAAACTATCGAGAGATTTATCAAAACCAGAAATAAATTAGAAGAGTTAGTTTTTCTAAAATATCATTATAGTACATGAAATAATATTTTCAATTATAACAACAGGCCCATGTATTTGTGGAGTTATTACCATAATACATCAATTAGTCTTTAATTGTCAATGTTAAGATAAAGTTAATGGAATTAAGCTTATGTAGAAAAGTGAATAGTGCATTACATAGAGGACAAATGTAAGTATCAGATACAAAAAGAATTTTGAAAATCTGTTAACAAATAAAAAAGTTATGGACCAGGAGGCAAAAATTCTTCAACAACCTTCATACATTTTTTAATCCAAAATTTTCATTCCATTGCCTATTGAAAGCAGATTTCCTCCACAGCCTTAAAAATTTTTTTTGTTATACTGCAGGAAGTGAAGGATAGCACCTTATGGAGGATCTCCAGCACTCAGGAACTTCTGCCATCAGGTGCATGTCCACAATGGTAATACCCAAGCAACTCGAACCTACATTCTCCATTAGCCTAGCCATTTGGTTCTAGGCCAACCTCTTGGTCTCTTACCCATCAGCTTGGAAAATGCAACTGCTTACGAAATTCGATTTGCAGCATTATATGGCCAGACCAATGCAACTCAGACCTCTTATTGCAGAGAAGTAACAGCTCAATACTTAAAGTCTCCCTTACTGTTCTTCTGTGCACTTTTATTTAGTAGGGTAACATATGCCATGCCTCTTAGGAACATCATTTCTGCTGCTTGCACCGTCAATCTCACTGTTATCCAAGACATTTGACCATAGATAGATTTGAAAACGGAGAGTTTGGCTTTGTTTTAGAGCTCACATTTTGTTACCATGGAATGACACAGTTTGCGTCTTACACAGCTCGCTGCGCCAATCTGAACATCCAATTCTCTGTCCAGCCGCCCACGACTCGTAAATGCAGTCCCAAGATACTTTAATTTCTCCAGCTATCCCAATGAGACACCCCTAACATAGAGAGCACACTAAGCTGGCTATCTTGAAAGGACTAAAACCTCAGTCTGTCTTAGCAACTCTTCGGAGTCAGATGTTGAAGAAGCTATTTGATGGGTTTTCCACAACATATGTTTATTATCATTTAGTATTATGTGATGCTACAAAAACTTTTTGTAAGCAGATTTTCATCCCAGCCCCTTCCCACTTGACGTGTTAAAGGTCAGTATAAGAAGACCCAGAGAGGACAAGATCATCAGCAGACTTAACAAGAGCAACCTCTCCTTCAAGCAATCACCCACACTAATACCTTGGCTGCCCTTGTTTATCCAGCCCATGAAGCTAATGAGCAATGATCCCGGCAGTATGCATCCTTGGAAGAGTCCAACACCTAGAGTGAACAGTGTTGCATTAATGCTATTTATCCAGATACACATCTTGGAACTTTCATAATTGCCCATCCACTCCATACTCTTGCAACATTCTCCCAGAGCGCCTGAGAATTCATTCGTATGCTTTTTCGAGGTCCATAAAGCAAGCACAGACATCTTTTGCATACTTCCATGATTTCTCAAAAAAATCTATTTAAAATGAAGATGTGATCCATTGCTCTGTCTAATCTCCTGTATTCACAAATTATAGTAAAAGCAGCATTGCAGTTCATTCACCCTGCACATGTATTTTTTTTTTTTTTTTATTGTTTTAGATAATGATGAAACACATGCCCCCTGGCAACAGGCAAGACAAGAAGTGTGAGTGTCGTCATTATTACTAATGCCCATAGTTTACTTGATATTTCGTACTTTCAGATCACTATTCAGTGCCATGACAATTTGTTGCGAATCTTTCAGTGATGTAATTTCTGCTTCATACTGTTCATGGAGGCATCTGAAATGAAAAACAAATTTTAAGGGGAGACTCCGGTGAAAAAAAAAAAATCCAGGTTTTTATTAAAATATCTATAATTTTTTTTTTATTGAATAGAACTTTAAAAAAGAAAGAGTTTGACATATAGTAGCTAAAATTCTGCCCATTAGTTTTCAAGAAAAAAAATATTAAGTCAAAAATATGATCGTCTGAAAGAAAGAGCATTCTAGCTGAAGTAATCATCCTTTTGGAAATGTTTTTGTGTCAAATGAGATTTAAGAGTGTGTTCTTGGATAAGACAGAAAGCTTTTTTGAATAAGAACAACAGTTTTTAATGGCAACGTTCTGAAGTTGACACTAGCGTTAACAAAATATTCAGAAATATTAATGTTTTTTTTTTTCAAAAACATATTTATCTGTATTGGAAAAAAGCTCTGTCATATCCAAGAACATTATGTAAAGGGCATACACAAAAAAAAATTTTTCAATTCCATGCATAACTTTTCATGTAACGCAGTTTCTTGTGTAGATTTGGCGAGGTAAAAAATGAAACTGAGAAAAACGAGTTTAAGATTAAAGATCCTTTCTATCGTAATATAACGATTAAATTAAAAATTGAAATTTAACCATTAAAACCTTGAACAAAATCCCCAAAAAAGATTTTTTTCATGAAGTTCACATATGAAAAGGTATGAAAATGCAAAAAAAAAAAAAAAAAATTGAAATTTTCATCAAAAATCATCATTTTTTCACCAGAGTCTCCCCTTAAGCTATTTCATATTTTCTATGTGAATGAGGAGAGGCTGGATACGTTTATAACATTTTAACTTATGGAATAGGATGATCTATAACATGAAGCAAACCTTATTTTATATGCATTTATTTTCGCAGATTCTTCTTTGCTATTTTCAACTTCCTTTTCTACTTGTTTTAAGACTAATTCTGTTTGACAATCATGTTCACGTTTCAATTGTTCTCGCAGCTGATGCCCTGTATTTAGTAGCTCCTCTTTATGTATTTTCTTCAGCAACTCTTTCTCCAGATTGAATTCCTGTTTTAACTTTTCTTCCAGCTTTTTTAACTCTCCCTGGATTAAAGAAAAGCATAAATATCTTGGATTTCTTCAAGGTGATGGATCTTAGTATAGAAGTAATAAATAACTATAGACCAAAACTTAATTGACTGCTTCATTACATTTTCTTCATTAGCCATTAATAAAAACAAAAAAAAATTAATTCCACGGCTTATCTGAAAAATCCGAGCACAACTGACCAAATCCCATGTTATACAAGCAAATTTATGTGCGTAACTCTCAAGTTTACTCTTTAAAACATTACTTACACAAATCAAGTGAATTGGTCAGTCGGACTTTTTAGACACAGCCACAATCAAATCACATTTTTTAAAGTGCTCATGGCATCCCCCCCCTCTTAAATTTCTTGCATAATTAATAATCTGCCTTTTACTTGGTGCTTGAGGCATTCATCCTCATGACGTCTAATATATTCAGCTTGGAGTGCCCCAATTTCTTTTTCCCGCATATCATTGAATAGTGTTTTTAAGTTATCCACTTCATTTCTGTGTCGATTTTTTTGTGCTCCTAGTTCTTGTTCTAAATATTTAACTTGGGTTTCTAACTCGCTTCTCTGCACTTCATGGTTCTCGGTCATTATTTTCAATTCATTATCTTTTCTATTGGAAATTGTTAGCAGTAATAAAAATTAATGAAATTCAAACTAATCGTCTTTATTTATCTGATAACCTGGAAAACAGTTTTTACCTTATTACTTTTTCAATTTCAAGTTGTTTTTCAGCTTGCAGTGTCTGAATCTCTCTGGCCATGTCTCGTGCATTTTCTTCTCTTAATTCTTTTATCTTTCTTGCATGCTGTTCATTTAATTTTTTCATTGCTCTTTTTTGTCTTCGGATCACATGCATAAGATCTTTTTTTTCAGTGCAACTTTTATAAGAATTTATCTAATTATACACAGTAAAAAAAAAATATCCTCCTTGATTTTCTTTGTAATTCCTTTAATTGTTAAGACCAATAAATCTTTAATCACTCTTACCATATCTTTGTCCATGGACATTTCTGCTTCATCTTCTAATGTTTCACACTCAGATACATTACACATACTCTTATCTTTTTCTTCACTCTTGTCATCTGATGACTCGATACATTTTTTCAAGCTTTCAAAGCTTTCAGTAAGAGATGATTTATTCTCTGCTAACTGCAAAACAAAATGACAAAATTCTATACAGGGCGTTTCTAAATTATCTCCCGTTATTCTACAGATTTATTACTCAAAAACTATTACACGATTTTAACGTGATTTTCTTTTATTCACAAAGAAAAACTCAAAAAGTTTGTTAGCATGCCTTAATAAATTTCAATGTGCCCCCGAATTTATGGCGTGGAGGACATCAAAGCAAAACTCTATTTCCTCCCATGTTCGGGCTAGCATTTCGGGGGCGATTTCAGAGATTGTTTCAATTATTCTGTTCTTGAGAGTTTCAATGTCATCAACGTTGGTCTTGTACACTCTGTCTTTCACATATCTCTAGAAGAAAAAATTCAGAGGGTTCGCATTGGTTGAGCGAGGGGACCAAGGGAGTGGGCCATCTCTTCCAATCCATCATCCTGGACAGTTCGTATCAAGGCACTGCCTAACTTGCGAGCCAGTGAGGAGGTGCTCCATCTTGTTGTGGATTATGTTGGGCTGCAGTTCTACCACCTGTGGAATCAGGTAGTTCTCCAGCATATGTAGGTAGGTTGCAGTGGTAATGGTGTCTTCAGCGAAAAAGAAAGGTCCGATTACTTGACCATGCACTAAACTGCACCAACCATTAACCTTTGGGCGGTCGCATATATGCTCCCTTAGAACGTGACAGCCCTTAGGGAGTTGTGTCGGTTTACTGCTATGGAAGTATGGAATGTTGCCTCATCAGAAAACAAAATGTCCTCAAGGAAGGTGGGATCATTATCGATTTTTTGGAGCACATCCTCAGCAAACTTCTTGCGCTTCGGTTGGTCATCTGGCTTCAGTTCATGCATCATCTGGATTTCGTAAGGTTTAAGTCGAAGGCAGTGCTTCACTATTTTATGTACGGATGTCATTGGCATATCCAGTTGACGAGCTGCTTGGTGAAGTGATTTACGGGACTACGATCGAATGCCCCCCTGACCTTTCTTACTCTCTTTGGTGTTGCTGAAGGTCTACCAGCACCCTTTTTGTGTAACAGGCTGCCTGTGTTTAAAAAATTTTCATGCCATAGCTTAATTGACTTATGATTTGGAGGATCCTTTTTAAACTTTGTTTTGAACATTCTCTGAACTGTAATCATTGACTTAAATTCTGCAAGGTATAACACGCATTGAGCTTTTCTCGAACACTCGCCATTGTTTACTGCATCTTGCAAAAAATGGAACAACGCGTCAACAATGGTAATAAGCGCCAACCGCATGTTTCATTATCAACTCGCGCGAGGCTAAGAAACCTTTTGAGTAATAAAGATGTATAATACGGGAGATAATTTAGAAACGCCCTGCATTTCTGTAAACAGCAGGGTAATAAAATATCACTGACAAGATTATAATATTATAAACGGTAATATATAAAGGAAGTTATCAAAGTTGTTTATTAAGGCATCTCAAACTTACCTTGTCTAAAATTGAAAAGTGGTCTCTAATGGATCTCTCAAACTCCTGGCACTGAACTTTCATTGGATGACTACCATCTTTCTTTGACATTTTACTTTCCTATTAGGAAAAGAAGAATTTAAAAAAAAAAAAAAAACAAAAAAAAAAAAAAAAGAGAGAGAGAGAGAGAGAGAGAGAGAAAGAAATCAATTTGAACAGTTAGTTGTACTTGAAAAGTAAATTTTAACAAGAAAGAAATATTTTTCTCCTACATTAAATAGTTACATTATATGATAAAAGATAACATTAAGACTAAAGGGTTAAATTTCATTATGTGCCCACAGCTGCGATAACTTGTCGCACATTCCATGCAATCACGAATTATTCCCAGAAAAATGAATAGAAACAATTTTTCAAAACTGGGGGATGGGAGGGGGATCTAATACAATAACCTCTGGCCCCCCTCCCCCCCCAACGAACTGATAGATTCCTCCTTTTCTAATGATCACAGAGAACATTGAGCACATTACTGTAGGCACATAGTAAAATCTAACCAACTAACGTAACAGAAATGTTATACAATATTTCCTACATGTTGTTTTTCTTTAGCTTCTTCTCTAAATAAATATGCAACTTTCATTGTTTTTCACCAGACTTAATTATGGCCCAAAATAATATTTTATTGCTACTAAATAGCCATAACCTCTGGTTCATTGAGTAGAAAGAATTTGATATCGCTGTAAAAATTCAATGAGTGCAAAGCAACAATTAAGTCTATTTCCCACTGAATGGGGATACAATTACTAATTAACTTAATTAGTGTATTATTTACCCAAAAGGATAGTAATAATTGACCCTCAGTTTTTTTGGATATATAGTATTTTGATCTTATTGCTTATTCCAGAGAATAAACAGGAAAAAATGCTGTCTATATGTATTAAATTGCTTCTAAACAAAAATTAATATTTAGTCAATGTATGCCGATATAATTTGCCACTGTGTAATTATTTGAGTTTATTACAAATTTGACCACTTTCATTGTTTTATATAAACACAGGTGATTAATGCTTCTGTAAGTTGTTTTTTTTAAATAAAAAATTAAACAATGAAGTACAAAAATATCCATGTACGTTTCTCAATCACATTTAATCCTCGTTTTTATAATTTCCAGATTATTTGCCAAGACAGCTGTTCCAAAAGAAGAACAGTTTATGCATTTGTAAACATTAAGTATGTAAACTCTAACCTCATCTCCATTATATGTCACAAATAAACATTTGATAAGTGATCAAAGTGATTATTAAGAACCAATCTCTTATTTAATGTTTATGTATGTAAACACCTACTAATGGAATGATTTTTCTCTTGAATTTAAAAGATATTTTTAGAGTTTTGTTCTTTACAATTTTTCCATGAATTTTGGATTAATATAGTCCAAATAAATAAATTCCTCAGCTGTTCCGAATAAACAAGCAACAAGCAAATTCCTTTAAAATGTTGTTACGATGATCAACAAGCTAAAATAAATTCTAAAACCCTTTTTTTTTCACCCCTTTCTCATATTTCCATGTATAAATGCCTGAAATTCTCAATTAAAAAATAGGGCTAATTTAATTTCATGAAGATTGAAAAATTTTGGCCAATTTTAATCAATTAATTCATTTTTAATCAACTTAATTGTAACCTGATTAAAGTCTCCCTATCAACATTTGAAATTCATTTGTGATGCAATAAAAGTCAAGAGCATTCAAGTTTTAAATAGACTATAATTAGAGATGCAGTTTTTCATTTCTTTTTAAGACAAAATAATTAAATTTTTTTGTCATGATAAAAGGTGGTTTTATAAATTTTAACATGTTCACATTAAAATTTACCTAAAAATCCTGTATGATGCCTAAGATTTGGGATGTGTAATGTTAAGGATATGCAATACATTACTCTTCAAAATTAAGCTATTTTGTTTTTACTGTATTAGATTCAATTGGATTTTCTTAGTTAATGATTACGGTATTTTTATTCATTAACTCGAACTCTGTGGATGTAAAATTTTCTAGTTGAAATTATTACACGAGATTAACAAACATTATTTAGGACCATTAATTTAACTTTTCTGAATTTCTTGAATACTAAACAATGCCCTTTTTTTCACTCATGAAATGTTTGCTAGCCTGTGCTGCTACCTCTATAAACATGTCATTTTTCCTTCATTAAATTATGTCTTCATTTGAATATGTTTAAGGTATGGCTATTACATCCAGATGAATAGATTTGCTTTTGATTATTTTCCTCATTACCCCAAAATAATTTATTTTCTGCAGTCAGTGGAAAATTATAACTTAAAACATATCCCTCAACTTACACGGGTTCCATTCACTAACCATAGGAAGGGGGGCGTGGTGGTGAAAAAAAAAATGCAACATTTTTTGATGATATAAAATTCAGTTTTTAATTACCATTTATAATCATCCATTTAAAATGAATTCTTAAATAATTTCATGTTAACTGTTCAATTATTATCATACGATTAGTGATTTTGAATTACAATTTGTCTTTAACTCTCTTAAAAATCTACAACCATGTAAAAATTTTACATAAACCAATAATAATAATACAGGTTTTGTTGACCATCAGTTTGTCGTCTGAATTTTATTTGCTTCAAAACACGTAAAATGAGGCTAAAGAATAGTTACAAATGGTTCTTGTGGATAACAAATTGGATCAGGCTCTGTCGACATTTCGGATTTCTCTACTGCATCCAAAAAATGCATGATATATCTGAAAAACAAATATCGATACATTATTCGGTGGATTCACATCAATTTTATACTTGTCTCAATCCCTAATCTTAGAAAGGTTACCTAATTTTATCCTCGCTTAAACCTTTATACTTTAAATTTGTTTGGCGAGCGGCAGTGCTATTTAATTCCTGCAATTTTCCAGTTGTGAGAAAAGATTCTAAAAGAGGAAAGGAAAAAAGTAGAGAAGATTAAATACTCCATTGGAAAAAAAAAATGAAGTTTGGAATATGTACTATCTTGATTCTTAAATAGTATTAACCATTAATTAAATTTCACTTCTAAACAATCTCATTCACCTGCATTGAAATCATTACTTTCACTTTTCTCTATGCGCTTGCTTGGGCTAAGTGATGCATCGTCTTCAGAATTTTGTAAATCAGTTATAGATGTTATAACTGAAGAATATTCAACACAATTAGAGTGATCTGTTTCATCATCCTAAGCATTAAATAAGACATTAAAATAACCTTTGATGTACAAAATAAAAAATCCTGTTTTTATTTAAGAAAATATGCTACCTTGAGTAAATTATGAGAAGCACCTACTTTACTCGAACTGTTAAAAATATCCAATAATTTGATGTCGACATGATTTTGCTTTGTTAATGCACTAGCCTCTTTATTTTCAACCTTTGATGGTACACAGTGGGTTGGGAGTGGAGGTTTTGTTGTAACATAAGAAAAAGGAAGCCTTTCAGCATCACTCTCTCTCGCTTGTACATTGCATTTAAAATCATGAGACTTCCAGGGCAAGAAAGGGCTCTCTGCTTTGACAGTGCATTTTCGTGGTGTTGGCACCTTATCACTGTTCTGTTTTAAATCCTCTTTAACTGTATCATTTTCTTTGTTTCCGTCTTCTTCTAATAGGATGTGTTTTAAGATGTTATCAGAAATCAAAGGTAATATTTGGTCGTTATTGCTTTCTTGACGAGATTCATATAAAATTGGTTTGTCTTTTTGTTTAATTTCAGGCTCATTTATGTTTTTTGCTAAACAAACAGAATCTTCTCTGTCCCAAAGCAAAGATGAATGTAACTTTACGGCGTGCTGATAAGGCAACAAAGAATCTTCCGAAATACTTTTTTTAATATTGTTATCGAGAGACGCTGTATGAAATTTTGTAAGATCTGTATCAGACTTTCTTCTGCAAAATATATCATTGCTATCAAGAAAGGATTTCTCCATCATCAATTGAGCTTCTAGTAAGTACAGGCCCATGTTACAGTTTCCAGGAAAATACACGAGTGAAGTTTCTGTATTTTGTAGTAGAGATTCATTATATTGTAACTGTCTGTCGACGATATTACTTTCTACTGAAGTACTTGGAATTCCATTGGATTGTATATGATTAATAAGCTCATTCAAAGGTCTATTTTGCATGGGCAATAACCTATTCTGAATTAAACTTTCAGAAGATATATTTTTCACATTGTCTCCAGTTGCATTCAATTCATTAGAAAGTCTCTCTCTTAAGCCATATCTCTTAAACCAGCGCTGAATTTTCCTCGCAGCTTCTGATCTTTTGACATCAGAGACCGTGAGCAATGTCCAGGCATTAAAGACATTTACTGAAGCCATACCTTCAATGTGATCATGATTATGAGAGGTTAAAGGATTCCTCAAAGACTTGTCCTCTAATTTTCCATGGTTAATTTGTTGTTGATATTCTTTCGATTTATATATATTAGGCAAAAAGTTTTTCTTTTCATTATTAATTTCAATATTGTTATCGTCATAGTAGCATTTCAAATCTCTTTTGTTTGGATTTTTTTTACTAATTTCGCTTGCATGTAAAGGTATACGTAAATTCTGATAAACTTCGTAATTTCCTCCGTTAGAAAAACGCCTTTTTTTATTTGAACATCTTGTCGTATGTTTGTGGCAGGATGGCAAAGACAGTTCATCTACACCTAAAACACTATGATATTTCCAAGAACGGTTCTGTAAAGAAATAGACAAATCTTTACTTTCAGGCCATCCCAAACATTTTAAATGTAGCAATGAACAAAGATTAAGCAAATGTAAGTTTTTCTAATCTGTTCCACTAATCTCCACTAATGCAGTAGTCGGTTAATAGATTTATACTTGCTGTACAAACACTATTGAGTTCGGGTGGTTTTCCTTGCAGTTCTTTCTTGGTTTGTGGCTTTGCTGAACTTGCAAATAGAGCTGATATTTCGTCATTACTAATCAATAAAAATTTAAAAGAATAGAGTATTGAAAATTTTTGAAGCAGTTGATGCTTATTGCTTTAATTCTCTATAACTCATGGTGCAATTGATCTACAGCAAAACTATATTAAAATTATAATTAAAGTTTAATAATAAATAAAAGCGGAATATAGAGACAAAGTGATTCAAAGCCCTTCCAAGGTTTCGGAAGTTCATAGAACAGTAACCATGACAGACATGCTGAAAACGCTCATACCAGTAGAGACAGAGACTATCTTAAAGCTCACATAAGCAATAAGAATATCTCGTACCAGCAGCTCTATTTAGCCACTGGAGGGCAGCCTTAATGAAAACATGTTATGCTTCTTGAGATGACTCTCCCCTTCTTCTGTTGAGGCAACCAATCCCATGTATTTTTTTTTCTTATGTGGTTACGCCGATCATGTGTTTGTGCCTCCTTTGCCACAGGATTCATTCAGTGTTGGCATTGACTGCCAGAGCTGACCTTAGATTTCATGGTGCCCAGACAAAACTGAAATAGGCAGTCCCTCCTAAAGAAATATTATAAAATTGAAGACATCAAAATTAAAACATTCAAAAGTTCTTGAAAATATAGTTTTATTATTTAAAAGAACAATTATAATAATGTTTTACAAATAATTGAAAGGAATATGGACAATTGTTTGCCTTTGACTGGTATTTATTTTTTAGGGATGGAATATGACAATTGTTTCGGCTGCTGCCATTATCAACATAGAATTTTTCATCGTTTTATCTTTTAAATCATTATTCAATGGAAAATTTTGATTGTTATTACCAACAATAATATCTAAATAAATTGACAATTTTAATGTTAAATAATGATAAAATATGTAAACAGCCATAACTGTGGACAGCTGAAACTGTGGATAGTGCATCGTCATTCATATTTCTACCAATAATAAGCCCTGAATTTACACTATGATGAAGCAACAATGTATTACGTTTCAATGCAGAGGCCTTTTCACTCGGTGATCACGAACTGCTCTACTTCCCCGAGCCTAAGGGTCCTGTCACCAAGATGTAGGGATATGTATGGCAGGAACTTAGATACAGTGGGCACATGGAACACCTGTAAGGTACGTACCAAACTTGGAGAGATCCTCTATCCATTGATATCATGGTTCTATCAATTTCTTAAACTCCAGAGGGACTTATGAATCACCCTGTACTTTAATAATACACACAAGATTAATCTGTTTTTTTTTTTTAATTTTCTGTTCTAGATATACCTTGCATCATTCTCTGTCTTGTTAAAAATGCTTGCCATTTTTGAATAATTCTCATCTGTTAATGCTTCCAGAGAATGTCTTCGTGAAAATATTTCATTAGTATAGCTTTGATTTCTGAAAAAATCTACATTTCCTAAAATAAAATATTTTGAATTAAACAAATCAATTTTTTTGGCATGGAATACAAATCAAATGGAAAATTGAACAAATAAGAAAGCAAATTGTAATGATTTTTCAAGAAGTTTGGTAGGTTGTTAGCCCATGACTTTTTCAAAGCAAAACCAGAATAATAATCAATTCCTTGCAACCAAGTAAATCGTGCATTTCTATGGCAGGAGGAGGGGGGGGGGGGAGACCATTTTATACTGACACCTCACAAATTATTACAATTTCTGATCTCCATATGCAGCCACTCATTTTTCAAAAATTATTATTCTGCATTTGCCTATAGTTTAGTGACATCAATAAAACAAAGATAATCCATGAGGAAACCAAAACAAAACCATTATCATTGCAGATATTGTGTGTGTCCAAATAAATCAACTGAATAAATTCATACAGCATATCAAATGTTACCTCTTTCACAGTTTGTTTTGTTACTGAGCCCTGCACTGGTATGGGATTTCTGAAAAATAAATCAATACACAAGGTAAAGTGCATTTTATAAATACTTATCAAATTCTAGTTTCAAAAAATGAAACGTACAAATTGTGCTTGTTGGCCATTCATTTCCTTCTGAACGGAAGACATTCCCAAATGCATACACGTGCGACCTGATGATGGTCTTAATAACACAGGCATCCGGGATCCATTTAAAGAGAAATCTTTGGTCTCATCTCGGTTTTCTGAATGGTTGATATTCATGCGTGACATTGCTTATCTTAATATAGACAACTGTCAACTGAAAATCCTTTAATAGTGAAATAATGGATTACACATGAAATTAAATTCAATAAACAGAAGGTAATTTTAATATTACCTAATCGTCCATCATAAGTTTCAATAAATACACAAGTGCAATACAAACACAAACAAAGTTGTTTAAAACAATTATTTGAGATACCATTACACGTCATTAGTTTGCTATAGCAGCAATCACAGCAACAGAACCAGATTGGGAGCTCTGTGTGAATGGATCAACTGGATCGTGAACTGTGTGCAGAATGTCCATTATTCTTACAAAAACAGACATGATTATTCATTCATGAAAACCATGAATGGATGGGCTAATTCTAAGCCTAAAGCTATAGACCTAATATGCAGATTGGACCAACATTTGCATACATGTAATGCCGTTAGAAGTGAATGTAAGATTTTTGACAGGGTTTGCCTATCTCTGCTTTGACACAGCAACAGTTATGGTGCTACTTGTGTCGATCATTTAGAGCATCTGCTATGGTTGGGAAGGTCATAGTTTTGCCATACTCCCTATCAATATTGTGATTTTACTGTGTATATTACTGTGCAGTTATAAAAAAAACAACTGAAAATACAGGAAACTTTTTGGGAGTTTATACAAAAAGATCAATAGCTATTGTTACTTAATGATGTTCCAAATTAAGGAAAATCTCTTTTGAGATTAGTAATATACAACTGCTTTTCTAGAAGCCAGGGATTTAATACCTGCCAGGCAAAACCAAGAATGAATCATGAATTGTAAAATTCAACATTAAGTGCCATTGAATTGTGATAAAGCAATCGTCAGTGTGATATTCTTCGCATGTGCCCATATCAACAATGCTTAAAAATAAACAGAAAGTAACGGTGTATTCATTCTTGACGAATCGATTGTTATATGACATGCCATTATCTTGGTATTCAATTTTTTAGCACATGCAATAGACTTGAAGGGATCCACGAAAAAGCTTGAAAAGTTGATACAGTCGAGCTAAGACTTTGAGATCATTTGTAAAAAAACAGAATTTGAAAAGTTAATTCGTTTTTGAGTTATCATGCAAACGGCAAACAACCGGATGAATAAATGTACAGACCAAGCATAACATTCTTATAAGTAGCTTTTAGCTATAGCTCCTAATACGAAAAAAAATCAACTTCAGCATATGTAGCATTTTTAATTCTATTAATTAAAATTCCATGTTAAAGCCAGTGTGCTGTCAAAATAATGTCATGTATCATCTGATCCTAAATTAAATTTTAAAAAAATATTAAAAAAATTTAATTGAAGATTTCTTAATCTATCAAAACAAAAGTTGTTATATACAGAAATGATTTTTACTAAATGAGAAAATAATTTCTTCGTATGACAAAACTTCAGTTCTGTTGGATTCAGAAATGTTCAAATTTCTTGTAATTAATGTATACGTAAGTCCAATGATTGTCTGGCACCAATGGGCTGAAGGTTGGATGATGTCATTCAATTTGGCCAAGTGTAAGGTCCTACATTGTGGTAAAAAGTCACTTATGACTTGTTATAAATTTAATGGAGTATACTTTATCTAAAACTTTAATTAAGAAGGACCTTGGCATATTAGTTGATGGCAAGTTTGACTGGTATCCTCATACAAAATATTCAGTAAATCAAGCCAAGAAAATGATTGGTTTGATCAAGAGATCTTTTTGTAGTTTGCCTCGTTATAGTTTTAAATCAGTTTATAATACTTATATTAGGCCGCACTTGGAATTTAATAATATTTATGCTCACCTTCTTTTGTTAAGGATAGTAATTTCATTGAGGGGGTTCAACGTAGAACTACTAAGCTTGTTAGTGGGCTTTATGATAAACCATATTGAGTTAGACTTATTCAGTTAAATATGACTACACAAAGTTAGGAGTGTTAGAAGAGAGCTGATTGAGTGCTTTATTGTTATGAGGCATTATAAAATGGATGTGTTCTTCCCAAACAATTCCTTCGCAAACATGCATTTGCTCCGTCAAAAAAAAGAAGTTTTCATTCATTTAATTTGCATAATTTTAGATACAGAGCAATAGATATGTGGAACAAGTTGCCTCAATCTATTGTTGAATCCTTTACGTTGAATATTTTTGAAAATAAATTGGACACTTGGTTATCAATGATTGATTATAAAAACTTTTAATTTTAAGTTTATTCATTTGGTGTTTTATTATTTTAGTTTTATGTTAACTTTGTTGAGAAATGTCTACGAACCTTTAGAGGTGTAGCCAGAATTTTTTAAATGGGGGGCCCCCCCCCCCCCCACCTGATGAAATTTTTGGCTATGCCAAAAAAGTTATATTTTAAATTTAATGCAATAATACATACACTCAATAAATGAAGAGGAAATTAAGAAATGTGGTCAAAACAATACATAATTTGTATCAAGCAACTAATCGCTCCAAAAGAACAGACTTTGGAAGCAGGCATCTAGGATGACGTTCAATATACATTTTAACAATTTCAGACACAGATATGCTCATATCATAATGCACATTTAAGAGCGTTAAACCAGCCAGTCTTTCTGCATTCATGCAGTTCCGAAGATAATTTTTTATTCTGCGCAGAGCTGAAAATGATCTCTCAGCTTTACAAGTAGAAACTGGTAAAGAACAAGCTATTCTTAGTAAAACTCTTAAGAAAATCTTCATCAGCCTGGGGAAGTGTGCTATGTCTGAAGGGGGCACAGAGTCTTCTTTCCACATCTTATGCCACCTCTGTAATAGAATATGAAGATTTTGTGGAGATGGAAGATTATTCCAGTAGGAGAACAACATTATTCCAGCACAAACATTTTTCCAACTAATGAGTTTTCTTCGTTAAAACTATTGTCCATTTCTAAACAGATACCATCAAGAAAGGAAATTACTGCAACTCTTTTATAGTATTAAAATAGTGTATCTGCTGGATAGTTGTTTCAGTGTTTCTACAAGCTTGAAACTCTTGGCATGCTTGGGCATATTCCAAGTCTTGTTGATAATGCAAGCATTTGATCAAAACCAGGAATGAATTCATATTTGCTTAAGAGTCATAAAATCGTCTTTGACAGTTTTGATAAAATTGTATGCCTTGTAATGTCTTGATCTTTCTTCCGCAATTTAGCAGACAAGGTTTTTAAGCCACATCCATTCAACACCCGATATGTAATGAGAAATGTCGACAAAGTCTGTAAATGTGGCATGCAGTCCTTGGATTTTGTTCGAGTCTCTTTATCCCAGTTCCACTGCTACAACTCGTACAACTCTGGGTAATCATGAGGACTACAGACCGCATGTAATATAGTGACAGCGACAGCATAAAGTTAAAAAGCACATCAAAGCAAGCATGATGTTCCACCCATCTTGTTTTACATAGACAGGCAATTTAGTTTTGTTGACTTTAGACTCAAAGAAGCTAATCTTTGAATTTTAGGACTCGAATCGAAGAACAAATGAAAGAATTAATAGAATCCATAAGATTTCTAATTTCCGGAACTTTTGTAGCTGATATACTTAAATTCAATGCATGTGCTTTACAGTGCGGATATATGGTGAAATGGGTCCTGTATAGAAAATTGTTTCACAGAAATACTTCAAACCTAATTTATATTTTTTATTGACTCATTATATCTTGAATTTTTTGTCTGACAAGGGGGGGGACCGAACCTGGTGGTCCCCTCCTCTGGCTACACCCATGAGCCTTTCAGACTCTTTGTACATAAGTTTTAATAAATAAATAATTGTACTGATCAGATTCCAATACACAATGGACTTCATATGATTCTCAAAAAAAAAAATAAAAAAAAAAAAAGTTATTTGATGGTTGGTCTTTAGACTTAAGAGGCATTTCAATTGGATCTTGCCTTTTGATCCACACGTTTGGAAAAATGCGATTTGATTTTTGTTCTTCTATATTCATGGAAAGATGTCTCGGGTGTTTTCTCAACCACCTACAAACCCTACTATTTACAACATGGATTCTGTTACACCCTTTATAAGCATGTGTGTACCAGTGTGCTCTCAGAATATCAAATATTCATTTGCATTGGCTTGTTCTCATATAATGTATACACCTTAAAATTATAGTTTAAACAAAATAAAAAGATTTTAGTTCAATTTATATTTTGAAAATTTTAATTTCAATTAAAAAAATTTTAAGGGGAAGAATATTTTTATATGCAGTTTCTCCCAGTTAGGTTGGTTGGCATATTTTTTGATCTTTGTTCGTTTAATTCTTATTATTTTTCGTCAAGAAGACTAAAAAATCTTTAAATATTGCTCAATTCGGTTTGATTTCCCATTCTAATCTACTCGTCATGCAGGAAAGCATTAAACATTTCCTTTAAAATAAAAATAAAAGAAAAAGTTCTGCGTAAATAAGGGCACACAAATTTTCTCTCTCTCTTGAAAACTACGTTACCATTTAGAACAAAAAAGAAAAAAAAAAGTAATAATGAAGATTGTATAACAAAGCAATGTGCTTTGTTGTTGATATAATAATGAAACGACAACATTATTTGAATTGCATTATCGACCCCGAATTCGCATCGGCATTAATTTAAATATCGCTCTCTCATCGCGTATTTGTTGGACTTTTTTTTTTTTTTTAAGTGTTTGTTTGAGTTGATTAAAAAAACGGAAAACAAACTGTCACCTGAAATAATATGGATTGTTCTGAACGGGTTGCCTATTTGTTTCTTCGGACGGATGTCATCACAGTCAGTAGTTGAGGTTCACAGCTGAGGCTCTCGTATCATGTCGAGCGGAATTTCACTGCTTAGTAACGGAACGAGGTGGTGAGCGAGCGGCGTATGGCAGACGAGGAAGCATGGAAAACGAGATTCGATCTCATTATCAAAGCCGGAAAAGATTTCACGGGTATCGTGCAATAGAGTGTAGTCGTAGCTTTACTAATTTCTAGGTAGTATAAAAGTAATGGCTAATCAAAGAACTAAATCTGTGCATTATTAGAATGGTCGGTCGCTAGGGGAAATGGACAAGTTTTGTTGTTCCGTTTCGTGAACGATGCAACTGAGTTTGCGTGAAATGCAACTACATCGTCCCGCAAAACATTTGAAAGAAAATAGTCATCCGCCTCATTATTTGCGTGCAGTCATTTTCTTTCGTGAATAAAGAATTGGGAAAAAAATAAAGTTTCCTTTTAATTAGGCTTAGTTCGATGGAAAGGGCTTTGTTTTGAAGGAGTTAATAGCAGTGACGCCCTCCCCCCCTCCCTCTCTTTTCACCTCCTCCTCCCCTCTTCGCAAGAGTTTTGCGGAATGGTACAGAGATAGATCGTAAAGTGTCAATACAGTAGTGAGCAAGGAGAAGGTAGCCATCTTGGAATTGAACAAAGCTATTTGTGGGCAACTTTTCACCTAATTTTGTTATCTGGTACTCACTCTGAAGTACCACGTCGTATCGTCAGACTATGCGTCAAAAATTCTTTCACACTTATACGTAGCTATGGCTGATAGAAGGAAGTTGCAAGGTGAGAAACACAGCCGTACTCCTACCTATACCCTAGGCAACGGACTATGCCATAGTCTAATGTTGGGACCTCACAGCTAGGCCTAATTTCCTAACTTAGGGCACCTAGACGGAATCGTTGGAAATCGACGTTTCCAATGGACCACTCTATCCCGCAAGCCAAAACCCTTCACCCACGGATCGAGGGGATCCAATCGAAAACAATCGCCGACCGAAAAACACGCGTTTAAAAACGTTAACGATTTCAAAGGGGGGCTGAAGCGAAATCAAAATAATCATAATAATCCGAATAATAATACTACTAATTCCGATGATCCTTGTCCCATTGGTAATAATAAACTGCTGCAAAGACCAGTCATTCCTCCTCCTCTTTTGCAGTCTCGTGAATTGGATGGAAAAATAAAGGCACGAACCCGTTTGTCAAAAGAACGGACAAGGGATAATTGAGACTTCGGCCATCGGAATTGAGCAATTGCCATTGCATTTAAAAACCCAACGATCATCCCCACTGACATGACAAATATTTACTAGCATGCCAGAGATTTACTACCCATAAACAAACACGACTAATATCTTATTACTACGACTACCCCCATTTTAGCTATTAAATTTGTAATCGATTCGTCTTTAACATTTTTAAGGTGAAATCGATCGTTGTCTGAAAAAAGTTACCGAAGGAGTAGAGACGTTCGAAGATATTTGGCAGAAGGTACGCTACACTTAACAACATTCATTCTACTTAACCATCCTCATTGTAAACCAGGCATCCGTACATTTTAATTTATTAACATTAGCGTAGTTCATTCTTCCCAGCTCTTTTGATTCTTTTGACATTTCCTCCCCCCCCCCCCCCCTCCTCCGTCACGTTTGTCAGATTTCTTTAAAATTTCACGTGTGCACATTTTCTTCTTTTTTACAGGTTCACAATGCTGCAAATAGCAATCAGAAAGAAAAATATGAAGCAGATCTCAAAAAAGAAATCAAAAAACTACAGGTACTACTGCTATTATTGTGAATTTCTTGTTTGTTTTGGTTGTTTATTCATGCAAAACGAGAGAGATCTGGAAGCGTTAATTTTGTAATTTTTACTTCTCCACATCATTAATGTAAAGCACACTCATCTCCTATGGGGAGATTAATTTATTTTCAATTGATGCTTCCATAAAGTAAAACTGTTTTGGTCTTGGCATTACGTACGATTAAGACTATGTGGCCTCCGGGGAGATTAATTCATTTTCAATTGATGCTTCCATAAAGTAAAACTGTTTTGGTCTTGCATTACACACGATTCATACTATGTGACCTCTGGATTTCCTAGAGATATCCTGACAAAAAATATAAAAGCATGCAAAATCGTGGCTGTTTTCTTTTTAATAACATCATGGATTGAATTGTCGTTACGTGAAATAATGCACAATAAAGTTATGCACGGCATGATTCTGATACAGCTCGCCTCGGTTAAATGTTGAAACTTGTCGTTGAAGAACATAAGACCCTGAATTTTAAATTGAACGTTACTGTAATTTTTTCAAAGAAATGTTGAATCTAATCCAAAATAAATGATGGATATGTTATTGCGATTTGTTTAGTACGTTTATTAGTTCAACGTCCTTAAAAAGTGAAGTGTCCGATGGTGATAGTTTTCACAAGCTCTGCATTTAATAACACTATACATTTAATTGTTTGCTTGTTTTTATCCTAAATTATCTGGCAATTAATGACATCGTTGATTTTAGGAGTCTAATGAGGCTTACCACTATAGACAAAATCTAATTTATGAAATTATACAATTCAGATAATTTTACAGCAAAAGATAAGATATCAATTTAACAATAATGTCAATCTTGTTCTCGATACTGTCACCAATACAAAGTAAATATTTAGTGAATTATAGTAGTTAGATTATTGTTGCCACAGAGAAAATTATAAATTTCCTTCAATTATACTAGGGTCATACAGAAGTAATTGACACAAAACCTGCATATCACATTAGACATACTCCCTATTCAAGTGTATCTACTTCAGCCATTTGCCTGGAGTTTCCAAATGGGTGTGTTGGTGGACCATCTACAGACAATAGCCTGTTTCATTCAGCAGCTCGTCAAATGTGACATGTCTGTTCGCCATAATCAAACTTGACACTGTGTCCACATTTGCTGCCGTACAAGATGTTGAAGGACGTCCTGTGCTCACATCTTTGGCTGCATTTTCCTGTCCACCACTGTTGAACTTGGCCAACCAGCGGAACACAATTTGGCTTGAGAGTGCCTTGTTTCTGCACACTGACATCATACGATGATGGATATCATCTCCTGAAACTCCTCCTTTCCACAAAAAATATACTGTCCATCACTGGCCATGATAATCACCTTCTGTCTTTGCTGTATGCGCTTGCACATATCTCAAGACCCCTGTTGTAGGTTTTACGGTGTTTAGCCGTCTCGTGGAGTTCATTTACGACGTGAAAGGGCTTATGTCAGTCATTCTGTACAACGTAAATATAACTTGAACAAATGTTTCTTTCCCAAATGTCAAAATCAAAGTTGTGAAGTCGTAGCTATATTGGATTTTATCCTTGTGATGGCCTTTTGATAGATGGCTGCTTATAATTTTATAATATTTGATGTCTGTGTTTATTTACACATTGCCAATTTTTTTTTTTAAATATTAGAAACAAAATAATTTTTAAATCTGTATTGTTTTTGTCTATACATTGTGCACTATTGAAAAATTAAAATATTGATAATTCTTACTTTCAAAGAAAAATTTCTCAATAAATATTCAAGCATATAATGCTAAATTGGAATTGGTTGGTTTTCAAAATTACAATGCAAGTATTTTTCATGTTTTAAAAGTCACTTGTAATATGGGAATTCTTAAAGCAGAAGCTGAAATCTAGTAGAATTTTTATAATGAACTCTGCTTAAATTTCCAAGAATGAGATTGTACATTAATGTTTTTTTAAAAGTTTATTTTTTTTATTATATAATGTAAGTGCGTACATAAATTGAAAAGGCTGAAACATTTTTACTTTGCTCAAATATTTGTTTTTTAGATTATAGTCAAACAGCTTAGAGACTACCTGTTCAAAGATCTTTAGTCCAGTGCTTCCAATATTGAGGTGCTAATTATTTCATACTTCTCTAATGTAATTGACTTGCTTTACTTCTTTGTATCCATTTCTGAATTTGCACTGTTGCTTTTTTTTTTTTTTAAATAATGGTAGCCAGTTCTTTTTTTTTTGGTATAACACAGGAGATACACAAGAACAGTTTAGTCTAATTTGGAAACATGCAATGAGAGCTAGAAAGTACTCGATTTCCTGACTTCTTCCAGTTGAAGTTGGGAACAGGATGAGGAGTGTGCCAAAGAAATAAATGTGAGGGAGCAATTACATACATTAAAAGGGAATTGCTGTGCATTGGATAGCTGTGCATGTGTCAGATTGAATGGAGCAATAGAGCATTAGGGAGGATGTTAAACAAAGATGTATGATGTCCCCTTGGATGTTCCAATGTATACAAAGATGCTTGCATGAGGCAAGGCTTTTTCTATACAAATTGGAAAATCCTATGTTAAAAGCTTTGGATATTTTTTCTCTGGCCGACAGAGCGGCACTGCAAACACTATAGTGGAGGAAAAATTCTATCCCTCCATATGGATTAGTATAGGTTTTCTACTTACTGACTGAACTTTTTCTCAAGTATTTTAAGGTTTTTGTTTCCAACAATCTGTGAAAAATGAAAACTTTTGTGATGAATTACAAAACTGGTTATAAGTTGTATGATCCAAATATTAAACTCTTTTAGAGCTCCAAGCAATCCAGTTAGAAGGAAAGCATGGATAAAAAATATCCCGCGATCGGATCATGTGTTGACAGCGAAATGTTCGTGAATTTAATTTTCAAGCCACTTTTCTCTCATGAAATACATGTAGTAGAAAAGCCTTGATATTATTAGTTCATAAGAACTTACATTGCGTGACAGTGCTGGCCCCTGCAGCATCCTCTTTTCACGCTCTCAATTGCTTCCCTCTCTCTCTTCGAAGCATTGCAATGTGAATTTTTTCGTTTGCAAAAGTCACGTTTCTCCCCCTCCCTCTCCTGTTTCTCTTGAATTTTTTCGTTCTCAAGAGAAACAGGGGAGGGAGGGGGGAGATATGATTCCTGTCCTCTGCTATCATTTTATTTTCCTTAAATAAAATATTATTCACTATATTAATGGATGAACGTACAACTAAAGAACTAGAGTTATCTATAAAATGTTGATTTGTTTGATAATGGTATATGTAAATCCATTTACATAAATTATCAATTTATTGTCATTGGCCTTGGTGGGTCAGTGGTTGGGCGATTGTCTGTTGCCCTAGGGTGCAGGTTCACTCCCGGTTGAGGATGACTTAAGATTTTTCAGGGGGGGGGGGGGATCCTGAGATCACGCACTTCCTTCGGCAGGGATGTAAAGCTGTTAGTCCTGTGTAGTTGTTTGCCGGCTACATGTTAAAGAACTTTTGCAAGGCAAAATGTGTGGCCCCTATAATGCTGTCCTGATATGATCATAGTAGTTAAAAGGAACGTTAATACCAGCCAATCGATTTATTGTGCCATTTCTCCAGAATTCACAAAACTATGATTAAAGATGATTAAATTAACCACCACTATTATTAAATAAACTTCATATAATTTAAGCAATGATTGGGAGACCTTAACTACATAATATAAAAATTGCTTTTAAATCATTGTTTAATGATAATGATTAAAATTATTTATTTAGTAAAGTTAAAAATGTTGAGGTAAAAATCAAATAAAGATATCAATTAAATTAAAATTATTTCAGCGATTTTTGTTACCAATCCTATAAGATGAATCAGAAACCTACCCACTACAGGGTTTTTTGCACCATCTGGTGAGCAAAGAAAAAAATGGGACCAAACTTTGCTATAGTGACATCACGCGATTTTCCACCCTGTATAGAAAAGGCCTTGCATGAAGAAAGCTGCATTGAATGAGCTAAATGTGAAAGTGAGTGATGAAATTACATGCTGTTTTTATATCCAGATGATGCCATCCTCCTTTCAGAGGGTGAAGTCGGTATTCCTGTCTTTGTAGAAAATTGAATGATTTGTGTGAAAAGCATAAGATGAAGATGCCAATGAGGATTCGTTACAGGGATTACAAGTATCTAGCTCGTCGCTTTTATTAACTGGGCCATCACTGACTCGTATAGCAAGGCTGTCTCTCTAACCTGTCTGTCTGCCTGCCCTTTCATTGGCATTTCACTTTGTTTAATAGTCTTAGGGTATTTGGAGACACCCTTTCAGTACCATGTTCACCTGCAGTGGCCTAGTTGGTAGAGGTGACAAGGTCAATACTTGAAGTCTCTAGTTCGAATCCAGATCATGGAATGTTTTCTTTCATTTTTCATCTCAATTTAATTACCAAATGGTCGAGTATAGGTCCAGTATTCAATTATTACTTCATTTAGAGAAGATAATCTTGATGGCAAGATAAAGATCAGAGGATCTGGGCTGTAGATTGTCAGTGCTATGAGGAATTTTAAAGCTTATTTCCACAGTAGGTTAAAGGTAGACTCCAAGGAAAAGTTTGATTCCGTCAAAACATTAATCAAAGGGTAATAAAATCTATATCAATTGAAACATTTTTTTTTCTTTTATCTTAATATATTATTAAGAAAAATGCTTCGAAAGATTGAAAATTTGCCCTCAAAATCCCTGCTCTAGAACAGAATGGCAGAACAGGACGTCATTTCCTGTCATGAGAACCTGCTGGGAATCTCATCACAAAGAGATTGCTTTGGATTGTAGTCTAAGTTTGATTTTAGTCTCTAATGATTCTATGTATCGCAAGATTTCACTTACCCGTTTTCATGCAAAATGCTTTTAAATTATTCAGTTTTTGAGTACGTAAATAGAAACTCCGATAGAAACTTCTCTGGCCTAATTCTGGAGTTCAAGAACAACAGTGACAGGCATGTTCTTGCTGAAGGGATGAAGTAGGCTTGTCTGTAGTCAAAAGCATGGATGTGCATTTTACACATTTCACGATGTGTTCTGTTGCTTCATATGCAGATTTCATCAGCTAAAGTGTCTCATTTCATTTCTCATGTCTCTATTTGATTGGCACATATGCAGGGGAATCTGCACAGATTCTGGCTGATCCCGTTTCAGCCATTCAAATGCATAAGGCTGTAACACAGAAGTTGCCATAGTAGCATTTAATTCTGCTAATAACCCTTGTATGTCACTACAGGGTTCTCTCCAGGCCCTTTTGAAGAGGTGCGCTGCCCGGCTGATTTTGGTGAGTGCCTGGCTGAATACACGAAAAGCTGCACAGCACCTCATACTGTTTAGCTATTTTATCTGATAAAATTTTCTGGGGAGAACACTGTCATTACCACTGTCATTTTATCGCTCTCGTTTTTTGTACTCTTATTCCTGTGCCCTGTTTCTGCTCTGATAAAACCAATAGCATGCGGTAATACTTGTTTGGAATGTGTGACATCACATATTTGTCACGATTGCGAAACTTCTTCCTACTACTCCTTACTTTGTGACATCATAAAGACCAGAAAAATGTCTTATCTCGGTCGTAGTCTGGTGGGGAGGTCAAGAATGAAAGTTTTCCATCTACTTTATAAATTTTGAGTTTGAATTTAACATTTTTTTAGAATGTTAAATAATTATTGATAACTTCTTCTTTCATTTTAAAAAAAATTGTAGGTGACCATAGGGTTTACCTTTTAAAACCAAAAGGTAAACTTAAATTATAATTTTTTTTATATTAAAGATTTGTTATATATGCATGTGTCATGCACCAAACTATTAAATCTTTAAATGTCATCTATCTCAGGTTTAAAAGGCAACAGAGTGAATTTTTAGCATTTGTCGTTTCATGGATTAAGACATTTTAGAATTAAGCTTTTCAATTTTGACAAGCAAAGAAAATTGTTGGTGCCTGCAAAAATTAGCACCGTCAACGGTTCTTGATCAACGGCGACTTCCGAGCCGTCGTTTCAGGAGACCAAAACCACAGAAATCCATCGGTGATTCGTCAGGAGATTTTACAGGCACATGAGAGAAGGGAATAACTCGTATGCCCGTCTCCTGTTCCATCTTCCTTGCTGCCTATATTAATAATGGAAATGAAACCTGAAGTTTGCATGAGACCTACAAATGTTTGGATGCTGTGGAGATGAGATTTTTAAGAGTTATTGCTGAAGTTAATAGATGGAACACTGACTATTCACATTGTTAACAAAATCGCTAATGACTGTGTAATAGGTGTGGAGAAAACGGATATATAGTGAATGTGTTCTATAAGTCTGCTTTGTAGGCTATTTTGAGGCTTATGGAAAGAATGAATGATGAATGGCAGCTGACTGAACAATTGTAAGATAGTTGTATGGATGTGAAATAGAGAGAGGAAGGCTAAGGAAAGTGGAAAGGATCAAGTGAAAGAATATCTGAGACTGTGTTTTGAAAGTTTGAATAACTAGATGGGGGGGATTCAGAAAGCAAATGAAACAAAATTGATTCAAAACATTCCAAATGCCTACCCTCCCAGGAGGATTAAAGAATACAGTTGGATGAACCATTTGAACCAACCCGAGCATAATTTTCTCTTATGCCTTTTCATGACAAAATTACAGTTGTGAATAGTTTAATGTCTGAGCAATTGACTCGCAATTGAGGATTGGCTATTGGATTGATCAGTTTTATAGGTTGTCTACAGGTCACAAAAGTCCTGAAAAAGTAGCGAAATTGGAAAATGGTCACGAAAAAGTAGCGAAATTGGAAAATGGGTCACGAAAATTCCAAGTTGCGGAATTAAAATTTGGTCATGTAAAAAGTATGGTCATTCCAGTCCGAGAAAAAGTCTTATTTTGCGTTAAGTAATTAAATTAGGTCAGAAATTTTTTAAGATGTCCCTAAAAAGTCACTAAATCGACTTTCAGAAACTCAGTAGACACCCTGTTGTATTAAATAAAATCAAAACAATTAAGCCCTGATTCATCTGGATAGGTCTAACAGGCATTGTTAACAAAAAATTAAAAATAAAAAAACAACAACTTATTTTTGTTTTGTATTTGTGAGAGAGAAAGCTTTCTAAGCAGTAGACTTGTAAAATGGGAAAGATTAAATTATTTTTCTTCGCTGAAAGTATTATGAAAATCGAAATACAGAAAAATCCCGTTACAACATACCTCACTTTAACGTACATTTCAGAATAAAGTACAAATTTAAAATCCCCGGCCGAAATCTAGGAATTTTAATGCTAAAACGTTTCAGAATAACTTACCTCAATTTAACGTACACCTCAGAATAACGTATAAATTTTACGTTCCCTTGGTTAAATTATCACTTCATTACAACATACATACACTGGCGGGAAAAAAAATCCCAACACCACGAAGGACTTGTGCTAGATGAATGAAATTTGGACAGTACATTCAGCTATGGTATTTATTCAATTGATTCAAGTTTCAAGGTTACAACTCATAGGGGGCGCTACCCTGTACATGGTGAAAAGCACTGACTTTAGTACCCGCTGTAGTCGCCGCGTTGGTCTATGCAGGCCTGCACACGTGCATGCATACGGTCGTAGAGATGCAGAATGTCATTTTGTGGTATGGCATTCCATGCCTGTTGTACCTGGATGGTCAGATTGGCGACAGTTGTTGCTGGTTGTGGAACAGCCCCGACACAGCGTCCAACCATGTCCCAGACGTTCTCGATGGGCGACAGATCTGGTGATCGTGCTGGCCATGGTAGGATGTGGACACCCTGAAGGGCACGTTGGGTTGCAGCGGCAGTGTGGGGTTGAGCGTTATCCTGTTGGAACAGCCCCCCTGTCATACCAGCCATGAATGGCAGCACAATGGGTTCAAAAACCATCCGAATGTAAACATTTGCAGTCATGGTGACTGGGATAACCACCAGGGGGGTCCTGCTGTCGTAGGAAATCCTCCCCATACCATAACGCCAGGGGTGGGGCCAGTATGCCGACGACGGATACAGCTCGGTAACAGGACTTACCACTCCTCCTCCTGACCCTTGTGCGACCATCACTCTGACCCAGACAGAAACGACTTTCATCCGTGAAGACCACAGACCTCCATTCTGCCCTCCAAGTTGCTCTGGCTTGACACCACTGAAGACGTGCCGCATGGTGTTGAGGGGTAAGAGGCAAACATGCCACAGGGCGCCTGGAGTGGAGGCTCCTGGCCAGGAGACGGTTCCGAATTGTGCGTGGAGTGACGTTGGGTTCCACAGCAGCCCGAATGTCCGCTGCAGATGCTGTCTGATTTGCCACAGCCATCCTACAGATGCGTCGGTCAACCCTGTTTCCACTGGCTGGGGTTCGTCTAGATCCTGGTCTGCTGGTAATCCTGCCTTCCCTGGACCATTGCTGCCAACAGTTGTACACAGTGGCAACGTCTCGACCCATGCGTTCTGCAATAGCACGGAACGAAAGTCCACCCTCTCAAAGGCCCACTACACGTCCTCGTTCGAATTGGGTTAGCTGCCCATATTCACGTTGCAATCGCCTTCGAGGCATGTTTTACTCTTTCACACACGTCCACAAGTGTCTGAAATGACTCAGATGCGCGTCTGATCTCCTTTATGTCATTGGAATGTCTCATTTGCATGTACAGGATGGCGCTGGTGGCGCCCCTTATAAGTTGTAACCTTGAAACTTGAATCAAATTGAATAAATATCATAGCTGAATATACTGTCCAAATTTCATTCATCTAACGCAAGTCCTTTGTGATGTTGGGATTTTTTTTTTCTGCCATTGTAGTTCGTTGCAAAAGTTGCAACTGGCAATGCATCAAAAGGAAACGATATGTCATCACTTCAGCCAATGGGCTAATTAAGCAGAATTCACATTTCATTGGTTGGTCAGTGTAGCATGTATAAACCCGGAAATCTCTGCATGCTACTAACCTGGATGACTTAACTAGGTTTCATCTGGCTGTTTGCCTAGTTCAGTGTATTTCTCCTGGTTACTTTCTGGACGAGTATGGCAGTGAAAGCTTTGCTTTCGGACCGCTCATTTAGTTTTCCCTGCACTGTTTGATTGTTGATTGTCGCATGCTACTCAGTTGGAACGCATTTTGTACGGCAATTAGATTGGAAAACTTCACTTGACGGACGATTGCCCATCTTCAATACGGTAAGATCATACCACCATGTATTTGTTTATTATAATTTTAGTTTCAAGTAAATGTGCATGTAAAAGGGTGACTAGCAACCGGCAAAACAGGGAAATGTCAGGGAATTTTACTAAATCAATTTTTAAAAAATTAACCAACTGTAATACTACATGTTGGTTGTATTTGTATTGAATAAAATAAAATGCTACGCCTCATGTATTCTTATGTTTTTCTATGCATATATGCATTGTTCACAATCCCCCCCCCCCCCAGTTTCAGAATAACTTGCACCTCGGAATAACGTACAAATTTCAGTTCCCTAGAAGTACGTTGTAACGGGAGTTTACTGTATTTAAGAAATGCTATTAAAGCTGAAACATTTTTAAAAACAAAAAATAACACCCTGCTTAGTGAACAATGGATTTTTTAATGCTTAAACTTTATAATTTTCGGAAGACTGCCATACAGTTTTTAATTTTTCTTTCTAAACTTCATAAATTAAATGATTTTAACTTAATATAAACTTGTATGTTAGATTTCAATTTAAAAAAAAAAAATAAAAAAAATAAAAAGGATAAATTTGGAATTTTTTTCTTGCATTCAATGTTTTTCTTTAATAATTTTTCCTTTTATATGTGGCATGTAAAAACGTTTCTCTTGAAAGTATTGTGCAGTTATTCCCAACAATTTTAATTCATTGCTGCATGTGCGATGCACAGAAACGGTCGACGGTGCAATTGATTGGTAAAAATTGTATGCAAGATGTGGATGTTGGAATACTGATCTTGGAAGTGTATGTATGCATTGCAGATATATATATTTTCTTCACTGTACTGGACTGAAGCAGTAGTTGCTGCACTCTATAAATAAATGCATGTTAAGAAAAAATGAATTAACAGCACATTCAAAAAAAAGTAAGTGGACATTTCTATGCAGTTTATATAAAACGAATCTGCTTATTTACAAAAATTGCAAGTAAATTGGATTGAACCTTGTAATTAAATTATCTAGTATCTCCAATTCTTCAGCTACACAAGCAAATTTCATATTTCATGATGCAGAGTGTACGTATCTGTGCGATGCTTTTCTTCGAGTGTATCTCTCGGTCTTAACCTTCTTCTGCTGATTATTGCTGGTTTGCCCAACAACTGACAGTGCTGTTATCCACTCCATAGCACCTATAAATGTTGTTTTACTCTCATTTTGCACTGAAAACAAGACTCATCACTCATTCCATTTGGAAAGCCAATGGTTTTGCTAGTGGAAGATGATGAAACTACCTGATATGCTGTGGGAAGGTGCTTTTAAGATACTTCATCCTCTCCCTCCACTAGATTGGTTGAGGAAAAAAATGTAATCTTCCAGGGATGTAACCAAATTGGTAAAAAGCAAAAGGGGAAACTGCAAAATTTAAGGAAAGAAAAATACTTTCTGTATGTTTAGAAGTTTCCCTTAATTTTTCATAATTAAATTACACTTTTTGAAATCCACAAAGCAGTTAATCCATTTCGAAGATGAGAATAAAAGCAAAAATAAATCTAAGAGTGGGAGGAAAAAAAGATGAATGTTCGAAGCAGCTTATTCTCGAGATTATTGCAACATTAGATTCACATTTATGATCAAAGTTGTGCACACAAAGCTCATTTGAAAATCACTTTGTTATCAGTGAAGTAAACAATGAAGTCATTTACATTAAAAAGTATTTGTTTTTTACATATTGTGAATTTCAAGAAAAATTTAGGTTAATTGGGAACAAATCTTTTTAAATTTCTTTAAATACAGCAGGAAATGTAATGGTGTAGAAATTTTTGATCTGAGTAATTTTAGATAACTGATTGTAAATAATAAATTAAAATGTCATCTCAAAATTTGGTACTGTAAATATGCTAGTTCACTTGTAATCATAAACATGGTCAAGCATTAAACATTCTGAAAGAGATAAGGGAAAGTTTCCTGAAATTTAGAATGGAACTTGAATATTTTATAGTAACATTTCAGAATGTAAATTGATACATTTGTGAAATTATTGATGAAATTGCAAGGATCATCTTTGCAAAGCAAACAAGACTAATACTCACTGCTGTTCTAATTTTGTTTTGATAGTTTTGGGAATGAAGTGCTTGCCTATATTGGTCTTTACATAAAATCAAGAATGTTTTGCTTTATCCAGTGAGCAAAAAGTTGCTAATTGAAATGCTGTTAGGATTAAATTGCATTATGTGCACTGATCTTTTTATCAATCATGGATAGGAATTATGAGCCTATACATCGTGGATAGGAATTAAATCAAAATCAAGCAAACAGTTGTGTTAATTCACTTTTATATAATTGATTATTTTTGTGTTCTGCAGAGGTTACGAGACCAAATTAAAAGTTGGATAGCCTCTGGAGAAATCAAGGATAAAAGTATCCTTTTAGATAATAGGAAGTTAATTGAAACGGTGAGATGACTATTCATTTCAACACTACATTAATATGGATTTCTAAGATTTTTAATGACAACACCTTTTTTTATTTACACAATTTATTTCCCATCCTAGCAAATGGAAAGGTTCAAAGTCGTCGAGCGTGAAACCAAAACCAAAGCGTACTCCAAAGAAGGCTTAGGGGCAGCACAAAAACTTGATCCCGCTCAGAAAGAAAAGGACGAAATAACTATATGGCTGGCAGTAAGTGTGATTTTCTTCCTTTTAATTGTGGGTATGTGGATTCTTGCTATTTTTCTTCAATTAATGAATTCAGTCACTGAGCCCCTGTTCATCGGTTGGCTGCTTCTTGCAGTCCAGCATTGAGCAACTTAATATTCAAGTGGACCAGTTTGAGAGTGAAATAGAATCGCTACTGGCAGGCACAAAGAAGAAAAAAGTTGATAAAGATAAACAAGATAGGATAGACGAACTGAAAGGCTGGCTAGATAAGCACAGGTTTCACATAAAACAACTTGAAACACTAATGAGAATGCTGGATAACAGCACAGTGGAAGTTGACCAAGTAAGACTCTCTCTGTTTTACTTGTTGACTGGCGATTCTGAAGTTTGTTTTGTTAAGGCGTTTTTTTTGTTGTGGGGGGGGGGGGCCCCGCCCCGTTTTTTTTTTTTTTTTTTTTTTTTTTTTTTTTTTTTTTTTTT
>JAHWFO010103553.1:1109222-1196998 GCA_023313115.1 Rhysida immarginata
CATTTGTTTGCACAGATTAAAAAGATTAAAGATGATGTAGAGTATTACATCGAATCTTCACAAGATCCTGATTTTGAAGAGAATGAGTTTATCTATGATGATTTAGATCTGGAAGATATGAGTAAGTAGATATATTTTGTCTTTTTAACCTTCTCTCCCATCAGTGCTATGGGATTTTTTTAAAATCCATTGATAGATTTGGTGTTTCCAGTATTAAATTTACTGTTTAAGCAAATCTTTTCAATTGGAGTCTTTTGGAACTTTTTTTATTTTTTTATGGAAATGACGTTGCATTCTTTTCATGGTGTGGTTTGGTTCTGTTGACATTAATACAGATCACGCAGCATTCGAACTTAACAAAGTACAAGGTTCTTCAGCCGAAGAAGATAATTCAACGGCCCAGTCCAACACCCCAACGTCTACGAATTCAGGATCCCCAGCTCCCAGTCCTGGATTGATGAATCATTCCAAAATTTATGACGAGAAAGATGAACAGGAGAAAAAGAAACACAAATCAGGAGAGGATGTGAGTTATCTTGAATTCTTTAGATTTTTTTTTTTTTTTTGCCAATGTTGAATTTAAAGCACCATCCAATCTTTCTTAATGCAACAAATTTAAGTGATAGCAAAAAAAATATATATATCTTGCATTTATGTGGAAAACTGGACCTAAAGCATCATTTATCATGTGTTATGACGCAGGGTATCCAACCCATTAAACCCATTGTTGTAAGGCCTCTCAATCCAAGTAATGTTGGCTCCATCTGCAGCACTATGCAGGGTAGCAAACCACCGACGACACCGAACAAAAACAATAGGTATAAATAGATTATTGCCATAATAGATTATTATGTGCTGCAGTTTTTCAATTATTATTGGTGCTTAATTACTTCTTTTTCCCTTCTCCCTTTCTTCATCATGATTTAACATTGTGTCTGGAAAATGGTTCCTATAAACATAACTGTTTGTAATGGAACATTTTGCAAACTACAGTGTGTTCCAATAACAGGGTAACACTCTAGATATTTTTCATTTTTTTGGTTTTCCTCAAGATTGTATGGTTGGTCTACGTCAGATACATTTGATCCATATCCGTTGGAAGAAGATGACAGCCAATCGGCTAACGTTACCGGGGACTATTACCTGTAAGTTTTAAAGTGTGGTTATCGGTTGTGTGCGGCTCAATAGTACCCTGTTTATTGGGACATACTGTAAAAAAAATGTCTGATAAAACATTTTATTATTTGAGCCAAGTACAAATACCGAAAATTACCAATATCATTAAACTTAGGGTGGATCAGAGAACAATCTTCAAGAGACTATGCACTTTGAATCCCTGTTTTCGAAAATATTTTGAATTTTGTGAATTCTGTAAGAAATTATGAAGAAGTGTTCCGTGCCAAATATTAATTTCATAAAATTCCAGAGCTTTTGAGATCCTTTTTATAGATTTTTGGATTTCTTTTGTGAAAAGCATGGCACAAATACAAATGCTTCAGAATTTTATGCCCGGCTCCATTTTAATAGTTACTTTCATTGCAATAAAATTAATTTTCTTTTATCAGAGACTTGCAAAATTCAAAAGATTTTAATCTTTAGGAAATTACTGTGGGATTCTTTGTTTTGAGAGATAGTAAATTCTTAATTGAAATCCAAATCTCAAAAAAAATTGCAGTTTAAAAATAATAATAATAATGAAAAACTTATTGCTGTTGCTTATTCTAATTTGATTTTTCAAGATTTAGCAGTAAATGACCTTTTAAATATGTACAAAAATCCTTCTTCATTTTGAAATAGTTTTGGCATCAACTATTGCAAGAAGTTTAAAGGATTAAGTCGCGATTCAGATTAAAATGGATTTTATAGTTGTAATTGAACATGAAGCTTTAATCTCTCGGATCGACTTTTTAAAGATATGTTCTCTCATCCTAATGCAATATCAGCATAAGTCTGTATTGAAATTAATATGAATATTCAACATTTTGTAAAGTCCGACCAGATAAACACAACTTTTCACACCCAATCAAATCACTTGGCAAAGTTCTTTATTTATGTCAATTGTCTTGCATTAAGGCTACATTTATTGTAATGCCTACACACCATTTTTATCTGTAGGCCTTTTTTTATGAATGGGTGTGGTGCAGGTCTAAAAATTCAGGCAAGAAAACCCAAACTAGCAAACTTATCATTTGCACAGGAGAACCCCATGGAATCCATACAAGTACTTTTGAGTAAATGACATTAAATCCAGGCACTGGTGGCTTAATACTGTTCTGACATGACTAAATCAGCTTGCAACAGATCCATGAGAACTAAACCCCATTATAATTGATGACTATATAGTTTTTGGTTCAGGCATTGAAATATTCAATAAATAATGTAGTTCTTGTATGTATCCAAGTTCCGATTTTTTATATCCTTAAAAAGAAGTAACAGATGGCTGCTGTGTTGGTTTTCATTTCAAATTTTCGAAGCAGAAAAAAATACTGGACAAAAATTATAGGAAAGAAAACTACCTCTTGTCCATATATAACAAAGATTAATACTTGTATGTAGATTTTAACTACATGCCGCCATACATGTAAACAATAACAAGGAACTGCAGGAACATTACCATAAAGAAACAAGTTGATGATGTCAGATGGCTTTATTAAGTCAAAAAGTCTCGAGTTGTCTAATGGACCAGAATCGCAGTTTATTAATAAATCCGGCCTTTTCTTTAATTTCCAAAAGAAAATTCTTGTAGGGATCCAGTAAAATTCTTTGTTCACCTGGAGTAGGCGTCTTCTGAAGATGATGTATCTTGCTTGTCATTTATTTTGCAACAGCCAGTTTTTGTTATACAATAATTTAGATGGGTGACTTGTTCTTTACATTGTATTTATACAGGGTGTTCTCGAATAACTTGTACAAACTTGGGGGGTGAAAGAGGGATCAAATCTAAGCAACATTTCCCTCTTTCATTCTTTTTCTCTGGGGCATTGTTTTTGAGATAAAAAAATTTGAAATCCTACCTGCAGGAAACAGTTGTTTGGATAGATACTGTTCCCCAAAGACACCAGTGGGATCCGATGAAGAGCTGGTAGCCAGAATCTCTGTAGCTGCGGACTAGATTCGCGAAGAACCAGGAACTTTTGAACGTGTACATCAGTTCATGCATTCATGCCAGAGGGGGTCAATTTGAACGCTTATTGTAAAACATTTGTATGTTTCTTAAAAAACAAGTCATATTATTGTACTGTATACTGTGTGCTTTTGTTCTTTTTATTACATGATTGACTATGATTTTGACGTGTTCCAGAATTCCAGGTTGAGTGGCGTATTACGTCTAGGCGACGTCCAACATTTTTTATCTCAAAAACAATGCCCCAGAGAAAAAAAATGAAAGAGGGAAATGTTGCTTAGATTTGATCCCTCAACCCCCCCCCCCTCAAGTTTGTACACGTTATTCGAGAACACCCTGTATATTGCTTCTTGACTGGCTCTGGTAAATACCTTCACAAGGTAATACACATATCCTAGATAATTGTATGGGATTTATTTATCTCTGAGGTTGCCCATCATGGATTTCGAATCCTTGGGATTTCCACAATCCATTTTGAGTTAAAAATCCCATTCCAATCCCCAGGCAAATGTTTATTGAAGAAATGGCGACATTTCCTCCTTTCCTACAGAATCAGTAGAAATGAAGAATTTAAACCCTCCCCCATCCCACAGTAGCTCTTCTCAATCAAGTACCCTGCACAACTGTTCCTCCTTAATGATGCTTTTAACATCCCCACTCTCAACAGAGCAATGCTCATATTAGTGGCTAGAGAATCACTTTTAAGTATATACTCATAATAGACAACTCTGGCTACTTGGGGTCTTAATAAGAATACTGACATTCTTTTTGAGACAAGACTCCTTTTCTTCCAAGGTCTCCATGGTCAACTGTCCTAACCCCATCTGATTTTTTTTTTTTCTAATGGGGTTTTGTCAAAGATCATGTACACGTGCCCCTTTTATTATCCCTTATGGATAGATAGATCATGTTTGCTAAACTTTGAGAAACCCGTTGCACCTACTTGTGCCTGGTCTGACTTTCCAGATACACTAAAGTATGTTTTAATATTTAAAGGCTAATTGAAATTGATTGATTTGAATTTAATATAGCAAATAAAATTTAAAAAGAAAAAACTGTCATTTATTTTAATTTTTAAGCCTTAACTCTTTTAAACTTTGTGTTTTAGGTGAAAAGATATTTATTTCATTAAAAAAAAACCATTAGATCCAATTTTTTGGTTTCATGTTCTGTTATAATGGTCATCTCTCTCCGTGCATTTATAACATTTAACCGAGAACACCTAGGAAATTCCACCTTTTTAATCGGACTATCATTTATAATCTCCTTTTAAAGTTTTATTTTGTGTTTATCTCTCTGGCTTCATTGCAGTATTTCAACACCTAACAATAGCAGTTCATCATCAGGTGTAATAATGACGAACCACACTATCTCGTCTCCTCCGCTCGGTCAGTCGTATTCGTTAGCAGTCGGAGGTCAGCAGAGTAGTAGTTCAGGTAAAGGGAGAGAATTAATTTGTGCACGATTTTGACATTAATGTTTTGTAGTATGTGTGTGTGTGCGTGTGTTTATCGTTCATTGATGTTAAATGGCTATTATGAATGTTGTAAAAATTTTAAGAATGAAACTGCATCATTAACTTTTAAGACAGTCTTTCTTTAATGTTGAGATATTTATTGCTAGCTCCTGGAATGACAAAATAAAAATAAGGATTGTGCCTTGTTTAATGGTTTCATTATAATTTTTATTATTATTATTATTATTATTATTATTATTATTATTATTATTATTTATTATTATTATTAATCCATAAAACTGTTATGGCAATGTTACTAATAGTGGTGATGGTTTGGGTTCAGGTGCTTGTCATTCAAGGTCTTCAAACCCCATATTACCCCTCCAACAGGGATTAAAAAATTCTCAAAGGCAACCAAGTATCACTGAATCCCCCCAGTATAATGGTTCGTATGTAAAATAATTTATTTTCCAAATTCTTAAAACATGTATGTTATTCACTTAATTCTTAAATTGTAAACGGACAATTAACAACCTAATATGAATTAAACCTCTGAAAACCTCAGTACATGATAGGAGAATCAGTTTGGAGATACTGTATTGCAGATTGCAAAATTCTTCCACTGTAAAAATGCAAATTAATAAATTTTCTTCCTATAGTACTTAAAGGTCAAGTGAGAAGAAATTTTCAGTTGTTGATTTTATGGTGTCATTAGATGCAGGAAGCCTTATATATCTTACGCAATAATTCATTTTCTGGAATGAGTGGTTAATTATGTCAAATTTGGGTTTTTCATGCCAATCTCCAAAGATTGGTGAACATTTGTTTGCGGATAGTTAGCATTACATCTAGCCTCAGTGATACCATGCATGAGGCCTATGTGATAGTGTACGTCTGAAATCGAGTGCTGATAAAAATAATAACTAAGTGCTATACATGCTATACAAATGTTTATTATGTGATCAAAAATAACATAAATAAGATTTTTTTTTTTTGTCTCCTTTTCAAATCTTGCCCATTAGAGCGAAGTGGAATGCAGGATAATCTCTTTACAGTGTGCTCTTAGGTAGAGAAGATAAGGCTGAACTGAGTATAATTTTCTAATAATTTTTCGTAGTTCTACTTGGATTGATTGTCTTGATAATTTACAGTTTTGGGAATGAGGAACCCTTTCAAACAAAAAAATATAAAAGGAGGCATTGCTAACGGCAAAAGAAATGGAATTTGGCCAAATTGTTCATAAATGGAATCTAATGACAATATTTGCGGTTTCTTTCAAAAATGGGACTTGCAATCAAGAAGTTGTATATTATTGTGGCAATCCAGATGTTCAAGTAAAGCAGTTTTATTTTAAACCATTGATTGTACAATGTTGAAACGCCCTTATCGAAACTAAAGAAAGAAAAACTAAGAAAAATAAATTACAATAAAATTTATAATTCTTAAGAATTACAGAGTTAGTCAAAATTTTTTACATTATTCGCTTGAAAAGTGTATCCTGGCTACCAATGGTATAGCAGCTTGTTAGTTTTTATGTATTGATACTCTGGTGAACAGGTTGAAACAGTCCTGTAACTCGAGGTTAAAATACTAAAAGTGATTCCACAATATTTTACTGCAATTATATGAATGATTTGCATATACTTGCAAGATGTGCCCAGGAAAATCTGTGTGTGGGTTGTCAAGTCCCTCTCTATATCCGGCCTTGGTTGTGTAACTCTATCTACCCCCCCCCCCCCCCTCTCCCAAGTAATTCCAGTTGGACTTTCAGTGCATTTCTTGACAAAAAATGAGAAACAAGTAAAGTAGGCCTATGCCTAATTACAAAACAAAGCTCCAAGAAGTATCATCTAACCATGGCAATAAAATTAGGTCCTGGTACTGAAATAAACTGATACCAAAACTGTATCTTAAAGTTTCTTGCTAACTCAATTCTTCGACCCTTCTTTATACACCAGTGTTTTAATGCTTCAGTGTAGAGGAATTTTCTAGTGAAGGGCCTTCAATGGCTATTCTCATTAATCAGTCCAGAAATAGATTAATCCTGCTTCAATCTATTTCTGACAAGGGACATATAGATAGTTGTGCGAGCACTTTTTGTGCGCAAGCTTACCTTGGAAGCGATAGCATTGCTTTCATGTGAAGCAGATTCTTGCAAATTAGTATGTTTTTATACTAATGAACAGTGGAAGAAAGAAGCTGATAGCGCAATAATGCACGTACACACTGCGTTAAAAATGAGTCTTTGTATGTTTATATATGCCCAAATTTTTTCGTTTTCTCAATTTATTTTGAAAAAATAAAACTTAGAATTTTTTTATTTTGCAAGCATCAATAGTAACTTTAGAGGAGTAACATATTTCAATTTGGTGGAATACATGTTCGTGTAGTTTCCTTGTGAATGAATTTTGATTATATCCATCTGTGAAAAGTCCCTTCACAATCCATACTATGGATGGTATAATCTGAAAGCATTACAGTAATGCACAAACAAACCAGGTGGCAGCGAATTCAAATTATTTTACAGGCATAAAACTTGGTGTTTTTCTTGTAGGCTAGATGGTGGGTTGCTTGCGAGTATGGGTCTGGTATAACCCGCTCCGACCCTCATGGGCACATCCCTGTACTTGAAAGAAAATTCAACAAAAACGATAATTGACATAATGGTGTATGAGCGAAGGTGGCTGCCTGCAAGAAATAATCAGTTGAACAAGTTTTGGATGAAACTTGTCCATAGTCATTTTGGCATTACGTTTTGTCAGTTTTGTGAGCCGGTGCCAAGAGCACTGGGGCATAGGCTTTCCAGATCTTGAATCCATCGGGTTGCAGGTTTGAATCCTGTATGTCTATTTGTCCCAGGGATGCATAAAAGATAGTCAATGTTATATTCTCTGGATTTTATAAGATATTACATCCTGTGAAAGGGTGGAAAATGACCTAGCTGTTTATGTGCCATAAAACGTAACCAACCAACCATCAGGTGTAGAGATGTTCAACATCAATGTATGCCTATCCCTCTTTACCCTCCTCCAATTTTTTTTTTTTATTTTTATTATCTACAGGGTGTAACTAAAGATGTGTTACAAACTTTGGGGAATGATAGAACTGGTCAAAATAAGCATTTTTTGTTCTATGAACATTGGTCCACAACTGCATCGTTTAAGAGTTATAGCCACTGTTCAAAATGACGTCTTCAGCATCAATGCAGGCTTATGACACACCCCTTTCTGAATTATGGTATGGTCATGTAAATTTTTAAAGTAACATGACCACACCATCACATTACCATGCAAGCAGATCCTGCACACTAAAAAATCTAACGTGTGTGATCGCATCCGGATATGGACTACACCTTTAACGAGTGCACTGACATGTTGTTAGTGTACGGTGCTGCAGACGGTAATGGAAGGGCTGCTTGTCGTCTGTACAGACGGCAGTTTCCACAATGTCGTCAGCCAGCTCACACAATGTTTGCTCGGCTTGTGCGACGTCTACGAGCAACAGGAAGTGTAGCTGTGATGCGTGGAGAGCATGGTCGCGCTCGCACCCGTCGTACCGCTCAATTCGAAGAAGCTGTGCTTCGTAGAGTTCACGAAAGACCAACATGTAGCACCCGTGCGCTTGCACACATCATGAACACAGATCACATGTCTGTTTGGCGAGTTCTGCATGACCAACTGTTTCATCCGTTTCGTATGCAACGAGTGCAAGCATTTGGAGCTGCTGACTTTGCACCACGTATGGCATTCTGCAGATGGTTTCTTGCACGTTGTAGAGAGGAACCAGCATTCCCACAGCAGGTGCTGTTCACTGATGAAGCAACCTTCACCAGGGAAGGCATTTTCAACCACCAGAATATCCATGTTTGGGACCGTATCAACCCACAAGCCATTTCGACAAGGCGCTTCCAGCAACGATTTTCTGTCAACGTGTGGGCTGGTATTGTTGGCAATCGCCTCATTGGGCCGTACATTCTCCCAGCTCGTATGAATGCACAAACCTACCTCGTCTTTCTTCAGGAGGTGCTGCCTGAACTGTTGGATGACATACCTCTTAACATCCGTCAAGTAATGTGGTTCCAACATGATGGTGCACCTCCACATTTCTCACAGCATGTCCGGGCCTTCCTCACTGATACGTTTGGCGATCGTTGGATTGGACGGGGTGGTCCAGTTACCTGGCCGCCACGATTACCAGACCTAAGACCATTGGATTTCTTTGTGTGGGGCCACCTAAAGTCCCTGATGTACGAAACAATGGTTAATTCAATGGAGGAACTCATCGCACGATTGGCTGTAGCAGCAGACGACATCAGGGACTCCCAGCAGATGCTGCAACGGGTGTCTTGCAACGTACAGAGATGAATGCAAGCCTGCATTGACGCTGAAGGGCGTCATTTTGAACAGTTGCTATAACTCTTAAACAATGCAGTTGTGGACCAATGTTCATAGAACAAAAAATGCTTATTTTGACCAGTTCTATCATTCCCCAAAGTTTGTAACACACCTTTAGTTACACCCTGTATATGCTGCATTTTGTTAAATAAACCGTATTCTATTAATTTTATGCTTAATAACTCTTATGATAATTAAGTTTTATGCTATTTCATGATAATGTAATGAAATTCAAAGTGTTCAATCGGCCTCGGTGGCTCAGTGGTTGCGTGATCACCTCTGATGCCCGAGGGCGTGGGTTCGAGGACGACGAGGATTTTTTCAGGGGGAAAATCCTGAGATCACGCACTTCCTTCGGAAGGGAAGTAAAGCCGTTTGTCCCGTGTAGTCGTTTGCCAGCTGCACGTTAAAGAACCTTTGCGAGGCAAAATTTGCGGCTCCTATAAGGCCGTCCTGAAATGACCATGGCATTTGAAAAGGACGTTAATACCAACCAAACCAATCAAAGTGTTCATGTATTCTGTTAAGCTTGAACACTATATTTTGTCTTCTTGGTCATTGCATTTACAGGCAGTTTTAAGCGAGGAAAAACCAGCTTTTCCCCAATGATTAAGAAAGATTTTGATTTTAAAATTTTGCCTCATTTTCAGACTCTATTTAAATGAGGTATTTTTGCCTCTTAATTTTTTTAATGCGTTAATTTCAACAAATTAATTCTAGGAAATAAACTGATGTGTTTTAACTCGACAAGCCTTCACTGCTGTTACATTATAAATACATGAAACATTACATAAGTTTTGTCGCAACACATGCGTCAATAGTTTAGCTTCTATACTAAAATGCACCAAATTTGGATGGCTTATGGGGAATACATAGCCACTTAAATCGACTCGATTTATGTGCATGTGTATCTGTTAGGGGGTTAGGCGCTTGATATGGGACTGATATTTAAAATTTCAAATTATATCTTCAAATAAAGAGTATATTGATGAATAATAAATTTAAGGTTTAAGGCTTTGGTTTACTTACTTACTTTAAGGTATATTATATGCATGAGTACGATGAGGGTAAAGAAGATAATTGGCTTAAAATATAAATGTGTGTAGAATTAACGTATTGCCTCAGACTTCTAAAATACAAATCTGACTGAGTAGTTTCAAAGGAAGAATTATTATACCTCTTTGAAATGTTAAAATTCAGCAACGAAACGAGATAGAAATATAAGGTTTGTTGTATTTTATTCCTTAAACTTCCTTAAGCCTGTACATGTCTATTTGGGTCGTCCTCATTTAGTGCGTGGACAAATCGCAGAATGTAAGCCTTCCGTTTTTGATCTTGCAAAATTCGATGAACACTGGATTTGGCGATACCAATTTCACGAGAGCATTACCTCCCTGACTTCTTTGGGGTTCGTGCAAAAACCTCCATGACTGCTTCAACTCTCGTTATCACTGGAACTTCTCTTTCTTCCGCACCGGCCTTTCAACACCTCTTTCATCATTCTTTCGGCTTCAAACACGTCTGAGATTTATTATTGTTATCCTTGTTGGCGGTGCTGCACCAAATTCAACCCTCCGTCGTTGAACCTCAACAACATTCTCCACTTTCCAATAACACATCAGTATCCACTTATGTTCATCGAATGAAAGTCTCGCCGCCATTTTCGTTTATTAACGAATGAACAACAATGAACGTGTTGCTATGCTTTTCCAGTCCCGTCTGGATCATACACAAGAAACCTTATATTTCTATCTCATTTCATTGCTGAGCTGTAACATTTCAAAGAGTGTATACATCAATTTGGGACACTGTATTTTAGAAGTTAGCTATTGGTTCACTTTTGGGAGAAACTCTGTATACAATGTCAGCTATGGAAAATAGAGACTATCAAACTAAAATATTACCTTACAAAAAGCATCCTAAAATTAAGGAAATGATTAATAATTGCAATACTTTTTTTTTTTATTTATTTATTTCTATTTATTGTAAAGTAAATTTAAATTTTGTAAATTTTCTGATTAAATGATTCTTGTAAATTTTGTAAAAATTATCTTGATTTGAATTGAACTAAATTGAAATTGAATAATAATAATAATTATTATTATTATTATTATTACTACTTTTGCCCTATTTAATATGCCACCATAAAATCAATAAGCCAAATTTCATTCTTGTCACTTGATCTTGAAAATATATTAATCAGTTGGTTGTCCTTTAAATAAATTTTCTGGTCTTCAAATGTCATTGAAAGAAAATAAATTTGCTTTAACCTTCTTTAAGTAAATTCATAATAAATTCATGTTAACTTTGTGCTTTCACATAAAGCTGGCTCTAATTAAATGTAAGCTAGATATTGCCTGGAAGCTGTGATTTTTAATGGGTCTGCTATAATACTGATCAGGATTAAATACTTGAGAAGATCTAACTATGGCAATATCAGCCATTGAAGATACTCTTCTAAATAAGAGTAAAAAAGGGAATAGAAACTTGCATTTTATTTTAAAAAACGGAGTTCTGTCGGTTTATGAAATGTATCAAACATGGGAACTAAATATTTTAAAAATTTTAAGGCTAAAATGCTTCATACAGGCTCTTGTTAACACATGGCATATATCAATTAAACACAATTTTCTTCAGCAAATATTATGAAGAGCCATTGCCTTGATTTCTAAGATCATACAGTAAGAGTGCCCTGTAAACAACGTCCATTCTTATATCCTTAAAAAAGTCACTAGAAGGCCAAATATATTTGAATTTCATTCTTTTAATGATGATGATGACTTGTACTGTTTTCAAATTGTTGTGTTGCAAGTTTTAATGATTACAACTGGTAATTTTTTTTTTGTTGTTAAATGCCACCGATTTTATTATTTAACCTGATCTGTTGTGCACTTAGATGTATACTCTTTCTTATGTTTACACAGCGCATAATTCGTCTGAAAACTCTAAAATGGTCAACTCTTTAGACCATTCATCATCTCCAGTTTCCACGAGTTCTAACGTTACATCAGGTGTCATAGCCCACTCATCATCAACGTTAATTAACCAAATGTCGACACCTCCGCTTTCGAACCAATCACAATCCATCCCTTCAGCACCGTCACCCATTGTCTCATCGGCAGCTATCCATAATAACACCATGAGCATGTTCAATTCTCAGCCATCGTCAGTGTCAAGTATCTCGTCTTTCTCGAGTTCACAGCATGTGAACACTGGTATGCTTATGAATGGACCAATAGCACCAAAAGTAAGAATAGAGGTGATTCTTAAATGATTTATTTATCTATTCCTTTAAAATATTTTTCTTTATATAATTTAAGTTGGGGTACCTTACAATCCATAAAAGTAGAAAAGGTTTGTAATTTTTTTGTACATTTAATTCAAATAAAGTATTGTTATCCAAAAGCAATCTATTTATTTATTACTCACATTTTTTAAATATCTGGGAAGGGAGGAACATTTAGTAGATTTAAAATTAAAATAGCCCTATTTTATAATGAATTTTTTAATTAAATTCTTTTTGCCAAAAATTTTTAGATTCCAGAACCAATGTCCTCGTTGAAATCTATAGCACAGCAGGCAGTGGTCAATGCTGGTTTAGAAGGTCATCTTCCGACATCGCAACCAAATACTATTGATAGAGGTATGGATCTTTGAAAAATAAAACTATTAAATCAATCCATCTGAAGGGAAATGTCTTTATGAACTAAAGTGACAACCCTTTGTTTCCAGGTCTTTATGATCCAAATAGCATAACGGGACCTCCAAAACTATCGACGCCGCATGCACCAGCAACAACAGAAGCTCATATACCTCCGTTATTAGGTGTTCAACCGTTGGGACCTGTTCCACTTACAAAAGAGTGCTTCTACCAAATGGCTATATTGGAGTCCAGTTACCATCACTTGCCACATCCATCAGATTCAGAAAGAAAGAGGTAAATACTGGGCAAGGACGATAATATTTGTCCACTCCAAGTATTATTTGTCAAAGATATTCTTGGAGTTTTTTCAGTTTGAAACCTTTGTTAATAACAATAGAGCCTCTGTATAGCATGGAGGTGGTGTTTAAATTTGCACAATTTAGATGTAAAAATTGTTAAAAATGTATGTATAAAAATTTAGTATGCTTCTTAACATAAGAACAAACCTTTTTGAAAATTAGACATCACTGCTTATCTAAGTCGTGCAGGTCGCCATTGCTGAAAATTTTGTTTGAATCACGATTTTTTTTTTTCTGAAATTAAAATTTGAAAGCAGAACGAACTGAAAATAATATTGTATTAAGTATTTTACGGAAAAATGCCAATAAAACTTATCCATAAGCATGTATATTACGGGCTAAGAGTTTTTTCCTTGGCCTCAGTAAAATTAGCATTTCGCAAAAATATTTGAGCTTAAACTTTCAATAAATTAAAATTCATGAAATTTAAATTTTAAATTATTATATTAAAATTAAAGGTTTTATTATTAAAAAAAAATTCTTCAGAGTTTCTAGAGCTTTTACAGTTCTCGTGCCAGTTCTCACAGAAAATAATTTAGCATGCTTGCACAGTTAAACTCGTCAGCAGGCCACCATTATTGCTATGCAGTGCATCATGGGTAATTTGATGTTGTAACGTTCTTGAGAACTTTATTTTGCCGATAAAATAAGCCTAATGCCGCAGCCAACTCCAACTGGGCAGAACTTAACATAAAAACTTGCCTTTTACTTGACTTGCTGGCTGTTGGCGATAATTTTATTTGTTGGCTGTTAGATATGCTAAGTACGGTAACCGAATTTCGTAATAAAGAGCTAAACTGTACCTTAAAATGTATTCTGGACCGAAAAATCCATATAATTACACTACACACATTTCGCTATGTGGTGGTTGAAAAAGCATTAAATCAATAAGATATTTGCCGGGACCACATAATAAATTACGTTATAAAATTAATTACACGCTATCGACGCTCGCTATACGGAGCCTCTACTGTATCTTAAATTTTATTTGTGGTTGCATTAGTGGTTGAAAATTTCTCAATATCAAAAATAATTTTTTTTAAAGTTAAATCGTTTCTGATAAGATTCTGTCCAACCAAAACAATGAACATCAATTAATAATTTCCATTATATAAGAAATAATGAATGATGAATCCAAAAATCTTACACCAATGCTGCATGACATTTAGACAGTCATGAGTATAATTGGAATTGTCTATTTTGATTTGATGTTACATTGTTTTACTCCAGTTCCAGATGAAGAGCATGCATCAGAAATGGTAGATCTTTGTGTCGTATTATTCTAAAATGTTGTTTTTCACTTAAGATGCAAATAATGCAGTTTTCCACATCTAACATCTTTATCCACAACCATCTTTATATTGGATTTATTGCATTGATTGTCAAAAAAAATTGTCTAAGATTCTTGTTTGCGTTAAATCCATCTGCAGCAGTTTTCATATTCATCAAGTTTGTTGCAACACATCACCAGGATGTCAAGTGCTAAAAACTGTGCGCCCAGGGAAAAAATGCACACCACCATGAAATTTTCTTTTTATCTGAGAATGAAACTGTCAGCCGCTCATTCCTACAATTCATGAAATCGATGTGTTTGCTGTTTTCAGCACTGCTGAGAAATTTTCAGTCACCTGTCTTCCCCCCCCCCCCCCTGTGCACCGGTGATGAGAAAGTGTGCTTTATCACTGGCAGCCTGTGATGATATTGTAGACCAAATAACATGAAATTTTACATCTATTCCTTCATTGCTATTTCCCTCATGCAGTGGAGGGGGGGGGGGGGAGTGTAGGCTGAAAGATAATTTCCTCCTGTCTCAGCATGGTTTAATGAGAAAAATTGCTCCAGAAGAGATCAGCTCTACACTCTGGCCAACAAAAGAAAAACTATATCAAGATTAGGAAATACAAAATTTGCCCATCAGAGCGATTTAGGATCACTCTAGTAACTGCTCCTGGAAGTCAAACGTTTGTAGAACCAGACATGGAAAAAAAAAACAAAAAGACAGTTTCAAACTGAACTGCAAAACATGTAACGATTTTTATATAGGCTTGACTAAAAGACCATTTAAAAATTCACTACTTTGAATTCTCTCATTTTTTAATGGGAATGAACCACAGTATCACTTACATTTTTGAAAAATTGGAAAAAAATATCATAAGATTACAGGATTCATGCTTACTCGCATTTACATGTCAAGTGAGCATTTTTGTTAAACTGGCTCGTGATTTTTTGACCAGAGAGTCAAAATCAATTTAAATTTTGAGTGTCATCAGCTATATTCTTCTCACCATTTTTTAATGTCGCTTAATTTTATCACATGCTGTCTTGTTTAAATTTCTAATTACCTTTAGAGATTGTTGATTATTTTAAAAATATGGAAGTTAAAAAGCATCTAAAATAACATATGACTCTCATCTGATGAAATTTGACTTGCAGTTTTCAGGTTGAGTCGTATTGACTTAGATATTTGGTCCTAGAGCAAACCCTGAAATTATCATAATAGAACACTTATAAATTTACAAAGTTAAAAGAAAAACACTGGAAATTTCTTGGTATATAGGCAGATCCACTTATAATGAATTTTTAAATGTTGGCAAATTTGTTTGTTGTAACCATATTTCTTTATATAGCGGAACCTCTGGCAAAATCGTTTCGCTATATAGATATTACCTCGCTTGGTGGTGGTGTTAAAATTAGCATAATTTTGATGTACAAATTGTTAAAAATTGCATGTATATCTATTATATAAATTTCAAGTGCTTCTTAACTTTAACAATACAAGTTTTTGAATACTTGCGCATCGCTGTCTATCTGAAGTCATGCAGGTCGTTATTGGTAAAAACTTTTGTTTGGATTGCGATTATTTTTTCTGAAATAATTAAAATTTGAAACCAGAACGGACTGAAAATATTGTAATATTACGGAAAAATGCCGATAAAACATCAGCTTCGATAAAAATATATTTCACAAAAATATTTATGGGCTTAAACTTTCGGTATAATAGTTTCTTATATTATTTATTATTATTATTTGAAAAAATATTAAAGTTTTTAATATAAAAAATTCTTTTTAGCTTTTACAGTAGTTCTCGTGCTGATTCTCGTAGAAAATAATTTTTTAACATCCTCGCACAATTAAAATTTTTAGCAAGTCATCCTTATTAGTGTGCAGTGCAAAGTGCAGAGAACTTTTCGTAATTTTGCCAATAAAACGAGCCTAATGCCACAGCCATTACGATAAATTTGATTTGTTGGCTGTCTAGTCATGCTAAGTGCTGGAACCAAATTTCATAATAAAGAGCTAAAATATACCTTTAATTTATTGCTTGGACCAAAAAATTTTTACGTTATAGGAATATAACGCTATAAAGATTTCAATATATAAAGGTTGAAAAAGCATTAAATAGGATTTTTGTGGGGGCCACAGAAAAATTATTGATGTTCGGGGTTCGAATTGCTGTGGAATTTTCTTTCCTATTTTTCATTAATTTGAACAGCTGAGGTATGGCATAGAATAAAACCCTCACAGAACATTCGTGAGTTATTTTAAAAGAAAAATTACTTTATAGAGATAATTTTTCTATGTTGACGTTCGTTATACAGAGGTTCTATTGTAAATGTAGAGTGGATATAGTGAATTTATTTTTATTTAAAGGTAAGCTCCACGGAAAAAATCGACTTTATTTTGTTTTTGCATCATAACATTAATCCAGGTTAATAGAGCATTTATCATTCAAAATTTTTCGATTTTTCCTAATATTTCATTAAGAAAAATGCCTCGGGAAATTGAAAATTTGCGTGGGATCTTCCATTCCTTCTCCACAGAACAAGGTGGAACAAGCTGTCATTTCCTGCCGCGAGAACCTCGGGGAATTTCGTCATCGAGATTCTAGTCGCTTAGAACGATTTTACATATCTTAAGATTTTGCTAACCTGTTTTATGTCGGAATACCTTCAATTTGTTCTGTTTGGATGTGTAAATAGACATTTGGATAGAAATTTCACGTTTCATAGATTTCCAGAATCGGAATCAATTAAAAAACAGTGGATTAGTTTTTGACAGCGAGGGAACTGGTATCCAACTCCAAACAGCATCTTGTGCGCATTTAGGAGTGTCTTGCTTTGTCTACGCATCCGCTGTTTATAAATTCAGTATCAATTCAAACAAGAAATTTGCTGAAACTAGATCATATATAAAGTGGAACTAGATGCTCTTCCAACTCTAAACGGGCCTGGCATTCTTCAAGAACAACGACCGCAACAGCACTCATTAAACGCCGAAGAAATGAGGAGGTAAGCCTATCTGCTGTGTAAGGCACACGCTAACGCGGCAAGCAGAAGATCCCGTTTCACGGTTTAATGCATAGGGCTGTATATCGCAAAAGTTGCAGTAGCATTTAATTCTGCTAACGGCCCTTATATATCGCTGTCACTGTTATCAAAATCGCAGTCGTCACTACCGGTCTTGTTTCATATTCAAAGTCCATTGCGATGCCCAACTGACAACTAACCGATAGCATCCAATGTGTGACGTCACAAATTCGAAACTCCTCCGCACTTCTCTGCAACTTGTGACATAACAGTTGCCGAACCATGGCGCCAGTGTCTATCGCAGGGGGAGGGAAAAAGTGAAAGTTTTTTATGTATTTTATCAATTTTGAGTACGAATTGAAAATTTTTTATACATGCTACGTTGTTATTGAGACTTTCATCTTTCATTTTAAACAAAGTTGTTTTGGGTGTGGAGTTTACCTTTAAAGTCTGAATTCTTTATATCTGAGAAAGAAAAAAAAAACACAAAAAAACCCTCAATTGTGTGCTTTTCAGTGTTTTTTAATAACTGAAAAACATTAAGTCCCTTTTTAACCTTCCCAGGCTTCTACTTCCTTTATGATCTTAATTTTGATGTTGAGATTAAACTTTTTCTTGTTATTTCGAAAAATACTGACACTCGAGGGTCGCAGACATGTGCAGAATTCAAGTGTACACGTGGAATTTGGGTGTTGCTAGACTTAGTAATATTCTCACAAGTGCTTCCTGTTTCTTGTATCTCTACTACCGTATTCTTCACCCTTTGCTCCTACCAAATGAACAAATTTTGCCAAATTTAAACAAAAAAATATTTGTTTTTCGAAAATTTAGCAAACAAAATCAAATAGTCAATATGATTCTTTATATACATATCGGATTTAGTCATAACTGGAGAAAATTGTACAGTTTCAATGAACCTGTTGGGGTTTTCAATTTAGTTCGCTATAACAGAGTTCGTTATACCTGTGGCTACGACTATAATAAAATTTCATATCCTCGAACAAGATCTGATGTTAAATTGCTATTCAAAACAATTTGTTAACCATAATGTTTTCAAAATTTATTAACCATTATGCTTTACATTAACTGTTATTAATTATATAAGAGTATGAGTTGTAATAATGTATAATTAATTAAAAAAATAGGAACTCCATTTTAATTAATAGAAATAAAATAAAAATAAATAATAAAAACAATTGAATAAAAGTCACCCGATGTGGAGACATATAAATGTTGAAATGGACGAAACAGATGAAACGAAGGTCTTGTGGAGAAATGTTACACAAACACAGGAAGAAACACAGTAACAGGAAAAGATCTTTGTTTCATCTGTGTTTCGTCCACTTCAACATTTGTATTTCTCCACACCAGGTGACTTTTATTCAATTGTTTTTATTATTTATTTTTATTTTATTTCTATTCCTTTTAATTAAAATGGAGTTCCTATTTTTTAATCGATTATACATTATTAACTGCTATTTATTAAATTACCCATTTGTAGTATCTGTTGATATTCTGTTATATCATGTTAAGAAAACCTCTTACTGGAAACTTGATACAAGTTTGGAAAATACATAATAGATTGTTTAATGCAAACTGGGATCTTATTTTTTCCAGGGACAAAAAACAAAACAAAAAAACATGCCAGTGCAATGTGTTGTCAGTCATGTTCAGTTCACTTTTGTTCTTCTATTGCAAAGACTTTCTTTATTTAGTGCTTTCTATCCTTCAAAACTTTCCTCGTTTGTTCTTTGCGTTTCTGTATTTTTTGTACAAGTTATTCAAAGATAGGGAGCAAATTTCACATATTTATTTGAATTTTTCATCTATAATTATTTTTAGTTGTAAAAAAAAAAAATTGTATCTTCCTCCCTCTCCTCCTCCCCTTAAGTATTTCATATATTACAATTACTCAATATTTAATCTATTTATTTTAAAATTTAATACCTATAAAGTGATTAAAGAGAGGAGCTTAAATTGAATACTTAGTGTATACACTGACATGCCAAATCCATGGGATAGCATTCTGCAAATGGGATTACAAAACTGCCTTGTCTTGAAATTCTTGGATCTGTTTCAGCTGTGATCTGACATCTTGAGTCAATTTGAATGACAGCTAGGCTACTCGAGCGGGTCCAAGAATTGTCAGAATTAGAACAAGGCATGAGAGTGGGCGTTTGATGGATAGGGGATTTGATAGGAATACCATTCTTAGGATTTTGCAGACATTTAGCATTATGGATCTATGGTGTCACGTATATTGGAAATATCTTGGGAAGACATACCATCTGTCATAGGCAGTGCCTTGACCAATCGTGGATGCTTACTAATATTAAACCCAGTAAACATCAGAAAAGTCTGAGTATTCATGTGATAAGTAATCATTGATGCCCAGTTTTTAATAGTAATGTCAGGGCTACTTACTTCATAAGTGTAGTGAAAGTAAAGGCATTAAAGATTAATGTAATTACTTGTAAGATGATTGATGCAGATTTAATTTGTTTTTCAAATGGAGACCGATTAGGGAAAGTATTAAATAATAGGAATGACATTAGGTAAGATTGCTTTTTTTATGGATAGCTATCTTAAAGAAGATTTTTGAATTTACAAATTGTATGCTTTTTTTACTGTGCAAATATATTTACCCTTGTGCTCCTGCCATTATCAAATGATTAGAAATAGATTTTTAATATCGAGGATTTTGTCCATTTCTCTCCTTATTTTTGCCAGCTGGGATGGGAGAGTGAGTTTTACACGATTCTAGGTGCCTGTTCCATGACTTTTGGCACTTCAGTGTATAATTTAGAAATTCTAGCATTACCGGAATGTGATGCATAGGAGAGAAAGAGACAAAAGGAAATGTACATTTGTCTAACTGATTTCTATCTAATGTCAGCTGTTCTTCCAGGTACTTTCTCCCGAGGAATCCTTGCCCAACACCATCCTATTATCCACAAGTACCTCCTCCCCATTCGGATACAGTGGAATTTTTTCAAGGGTTATCGACGGAAACGCTTTTTTTCATTTTTTATTACATGGAGGCAAGTGTTGGATGATTCTTCTACGTAATTTTCCTGAGAAATTAACAAATTAATATTAATGAAAAAATGAACCAAAAAAATTGTTTTCTTTAATTAGGGCACAAAAGCTCAATATTTGGCTGCCAAGGCCTTAAAGAAACATTCGTGGAGGTTCCATACCAGACATCTAATGTGGTTTCAGAGGCACGAAGAACCCAAGACAATTACCGATGAATACGAACAGGTAAAACTTAGCTGTGTTGTAAAAAGTTATTTGTTCGTTTATAGGATATTTTAACTTAATAATCGATGCTATTTATTTTTAAATTGTTGCTGTTTAGGGCACATATATATATTTTGATCATGAGAAGTGGAGCCAACGGAAGAAAGAAGGCTTTACATTTGAATACCGGTACTTAGAGGATCACGATCTCAATTGAACGAGGTCATAAGAATTATTTGTGACGAAGAGAATTTTAAAAAAACATTTGCACTTTTTCCAAAGGATGAAAGTGTAGATTTAAACAAGTGATGATGATGATAATTAACAAACATGGAAAAAAAAAATTTAAAAATCCCCAAAAAAAAACCTTAATGACTTGAAGTATGAAGATTTATACATAGGATAAAATTCACATTCTTCAACAAATGTGAGCAGATGAAGAAAAAAATTGATGACAACAAAAGAAAGTTTAACATAAAATAATCATCATGCCTTCAGTTTCTAGTTGTTCCAATAGCCATCAAGAGTGTGTTGAAAGAGTGAAAGGCAAGGAGGGGGGGTGGGGGGGGGGGAGTAAAATGTGTTTACATTTTAGTTTGTCCTTAGAATGGTGAAGAACAATAATGTACAGGGATAAAGTTATCATTTTTTTGTTTTGTTCCTTTTTATTTTTTTATTTTTTGGCATTGAAGTTACCTGAGATACTTAGGGGTTATGTTTTTGTTTTTTTTCTCGATTCAGGGGAGGGAAGTGAAGATAGTGAAAGAAAAGAGTTGAGGGAAGGGAAAACTTATTCAAACTAAAAGTAATGTACATGGTACAGAAGAAAAAAAAAATATGTATTGTTGTTTTATGGATAGCTATTTTAAGGAAGATTTTTGAATTGCAGAATATATACTTCTATATATATATTTGTACAATAATAAAAATATTTACCCTTGTCCTCCTGCCATTATGAAATGATTAGGAATAGACTTTTAATATCAACGATTTTGTTCATTTCTCTCTCCTTCTGTCAATCTTTTTCTAAACAAAAACACAAAGTTGGGTGGGGGTGAATAGATAGGATTAATTGGTCATTTCTTTTTTTTTTTTGACTGTACCATTGTACATTTTTTCCATTAAAAAGAGAAGATAAAAAAAAAGAGACTATTATACAAATTTGATAGTTGAATATAGTTTTTCCCCTTCGGTTTGATTTCTTAAGTGTTGATGGTGATAATTTTTTTCCCCTTTCCTAATTTGGTTTCTTTCATGAAAAGTATTTTAATAAAAAAAAAAAAAAAAAGATTATGGGGGAACAAAGAACTGTAGTTTTACAAAAAAAAAAAGAAAGAAAAAAAGATACGTCTTTTATCTGATAAAAAAAATGAAAGCATCTTTTTTTCAAAAAAAAATAAAAATAAAAAAAGAACAAAAAAATAAGATTTAAGAAAAGTAAAAAAACTTGTAACAAAAAATAATCGTTAAAAGGTACATAATTGACGAATTTTAATTCAGTTGGTTTTTAGTCCTCTCTATACATATGGCACAGTATCCTTATTTTTGTACAGCTAGCCCATCGACAAGGGTGTCATCTTGATCCTTAACAATATGTCTCGATTATGGAGAAGCCTTACCAACAAAAAAATTAAAAATTAAATTAAAAAAAAAAATAAACAAAAACAAACAAAAAAAAATATATAAAAAAAAAACAAAAAAAAATAAAATAACTTAATTAAAAAATAATGGTGGGCTGCTCTATGAGACTCTGTAAATAAATTGGAGGGATGCGCACTAGATGGGCTTAAAGTTTTGCTGGAAAAAAGGCAAAAATAAACTGATTTTTGTCTGTGTAAATCTCTAGTGTTTTATTTTAATTTTTCTTTATTAAAACATTCACTCACACTACAACGCCCATTTTGAACATAATTACACTGCTCCTTTTGAAAAGCCAATATTGGAGTTTGAAATGAGCTAGTTTATCACTGAACATGGCCTTTTTGAACGACGAGGGTCTTTTTTTAAGGAAGGTTCATTTGTAAATATTTGAGGTTGCCACCGACTGAGAAATACGGTCTGTTAACAGTTTTTTGAATCCGATTTGCATTGCCATATCAGTCGTGTGGCTGCTGCACAACAAAGCAAGGCCACACTCTGCTGAAACACAAGTTCTAATCAGATCTTCTGGTTGGGAATAACTTGATCACCCTCACTACATTCTGAACCTTGTGTCCAGTGACTACCACTGGTTCCGGTACCAAAAGGAGTTTCTTGGCTGCCTGCATTTCAGCGACGATGAAAAGGTGAAAACTGTGGCAGACTTCTATGATGTGCAGCAGCTCATTGAGTGCTATGACAAGTGTTTAAATAAACTTTGAAACTAAGTAGAAAAATAGTTAAAAATAGTAGAATCTGGTAATGGATAAATTTTGAAACAAATTTTTAAAGACGAAACTGATCTTACTTTAAAAACGACCTTTGTATCTTTGGGATTTAAAATATTTATCGGTAGTTGCAACTATGAGAGTACTACTATCATTTAGTTTTATCTACCAAATGAAATTACTCAAAATCGGATCATTTTTGCGATTCCTGTTAAATAAAATTCATGGTTTACTTTTTGCATGAGTACTCGATTTAGAAACTGCACTTTTGATTAGTTCCTATTTAAAATGCATTAATTCTGGACAAATATTAATAATTTTCACTATTTAAATAATTTTTTTTCTCCCCCAAAAAGCTTATTTCAACAAATTAAATTACATTATCAAATCTGTTTTTGAATTTCACTGTAGAGATTTTAAAAATCAACTTCCTTATTGAATTATAAAAAATATAAACACATTTAAATGAAATAGTCTTAGTTTTTGCCATCTATGCAAGCTTAAACTAGTTTATTTTGCAGTTTCTTCTGTGAAATTCAAAAGATGTTAAAGAATATTTATTAAAGGAATTCTCTCCGTAAAAAGTTTTTTCCTGCAATTTTGGGGGAAAAGTACCTAATATTTTAAAATTAAGTTTTCAATTTGTCTGTTCCTGGTCGTTTCCAGGAAGGACTTCCTGTTTTACATCCTCCAAAAAAAGCAGGCATTAATGATAACAGGAATTAACTAGTAGAGATGTAATGCTATCGCCATTGTGCTGTTTATATATGTAATGAGAAAAAAGCAATTGAAAAGATAATTTCATTTCTGAAATGGATACTTATGAAGTCCCCTTTCCTGAAAAAATTCAGGGTTATTTGGAAAAACGTAGCAGAGTAGTAAGTTGAAAACTTTATTCTGTCATCAACACCACCTGCTTTCATTTGAATGTTCATGTAAAAAAAACTTAATGGATGTTTTGCTAAAATATAGAATATTTGGCGTTGGTGGAAAAAATATTGGTTTGTTTTGGACGGAAAAACACTCCTCTATTTCAAAACCAAAGAGGATTATGAGGTTGGTCAATTATTTTGTTGACATATGTATATATATATTTATCTTTTGCATTTGGATAAATTGTTACATATTTTATATAGAGGTTAGGACGATGTCAAGGTTCCATTAATATGGCTCTTGTTCAAGCAGTGCAACCATCATGCTCAGCAAAGCGTAGTTATCCAATAGATGTAGTAACTAGAACTAAAACCGTTCAATTGGTGAGGACATGCACCTTCATTTTTATTTAGAAAACTCTCATTTGTTATACAAGTTTTTAATATTTCTAAATTTATAGTCTGCATGTGATGAAGACAATAGACAAAAATGGCTAATTGCATTGTTAAATGCTATTAAGCTACCTGAAATTTCATCGCCCGTTTTTGAGTAAGTTCTACATGTTTTTCTAACATGTTTTTTCTTTACAAAAAATTTGTTCAGCAAGATTAAAATTTTTATTTATATATCCAAAAGTATCCCAAGTTTTAATGACAATCCAACAAAGGTATCAACAGAATTAGCTATAATAAACAAAAAAACAAAACAAAAAAACAAGCATTTTTTTTTGTTGTTGTGAATGTTAGCATAGATAACTTGAAGGCTGTCCTAAAAAGGAATACCTTGCAAATGACAAGTTATTAAAGTCCACCTTTTTTTTAATATAATTTTTAACTATGGTTATTAACAATGCTTTTTACTTTTGATGATTATATTGTTGTCTTTGTTGAGATAACATGATATAATTTCTTTTTCTTAAATATATATCACATAATTTTCTTAATTTGTATTTATTATTTTAATTTTTAAACATTAATTACCTATTTCTCTTAGTCTTTTGTTCTTTTACAATTTGGTTAAATAGGTTACTATTTATTAATTCTATTTTATTTAATATTTCTTGTGGGTAGTATTTGTTTAACAAAAATAGTTAAGTTTTCAATTAACATTTTCAATTTAGGAAATGTTTGGACAAAATTTGTAGTGTTAGAGCCATTGTTTTTTCAATTTGTTGGAAACAATGAAGGTTGTATTGTTGCTTGGCACTATAGAAACTGGGGGAGCAAGAGGAGAAAACAATTTGATCATTGTTAAAATCATCAGCAATGAGCGTTCAGCCATATACACAAACTGACAGAGAGAATTATATTAGTAGATATTTAAGAAAAAGAAATTATCTTAATAAAGACAACAATATAATCATCAAAACTAAAAATCATCGTTAATAACAACCATTGTTATAAATTTAAAATAGCAAAAGAATATAAGCTTTATTTCTTAAAAGAATTTCAGTTACAAAAATGGCTACTGAAGATGTTCAAATAGGACGTAAATAAAAGACAATAGTATTGTAGGAATGGACATTTATTATAAATAATTTGATAGTTATTAAACCTATTCTTACAGGAGATTGTGAGGTCAGATATTTGTTTTGGTATGTATCCTTGGAGTTTCATAGCCTGATCTTTCAGACTACAAGTTTGGTACCTGCCAACTCATCTGTATGCAGTAAAAAATCTGTACACGAAATTTTCACGACCTGGTAGTGTTGCAGATGAGTTAGTGCACATCGTTGGAGGTCTGTGGTCAGCCATGATAGCACCAAATGTGCAGGTCGTTAAGAATGTGATTATGTGCATTTCAAAAATAAAGATCAGTCCATAAAACACAAAGAAATGTATCAAAACAAATGCCTGACCTCTTACATTATATCGTGCAAGAATATCTTTAATAACGTCATCGTTTGCCCATTCCATTTTAAAGATAGTCAGTCCTTTTTAGGACACCGTGCATTGTAGAGCAGCAGTCCACATTTTATATTGCACTCTGAAAATAAACTGATGTTTCAGATAGAGGCTATTACTTTCGCTCTGCTTTGACAAAGGATAGCCTCCATCCAAAAAGTCAGCCTTTTCAGGTTCTTACGACCCTTTGTTCAATTTTGCCCTTAAGAAAAGGATTTGAAATAATCATTAGGCACATGAAATTTTTCACAACTCCCCAAATGATTTTTAATTAACTGCCAATCTCATTTATGCATCACATGTACTCCCCTCATTTTATTTATTTACTATTAGCACCTCAATTTTGATCTTATTTTACAGCATCCCTTCTGTTTTCAACAAGTAATATTGCTTTCCAAGAGTGGTTGCAAAAAAAGAGAGGGCACAAAATGCAATCCACCCATTTTGGTGCAAATTAATAGGATTATTAAAATTGCCCCTCAATATTTTACCAATAGATAATCCACAATCTTGCTGAAAGTTTAACACATTGTTTAATTTTGTAAAGTATATGAGCCAAGTGTAACAATAATAACACAGAGCGTAGAAACCATAAATTCACATAGAACTTTTCTTCAGTTTTATTTAGATTTGTGGTTTCTGTGCTCCAGTGTCTTTAACTGTTATTTCTGACGTTTTAGTCTTGCCAAAAAACTTTTTACATTTTGTAAGGAAATAAGGCTTTTATGCTAATAAATCCTTGCGACCTTGAATATTTGTTGAACATATCAAAACCATTACAAAGATATAGGGCCTGGTATTAGCCTTTTTCAAACGAGAAAGTGCAAGATTATGGCCACACTCGTGTTTGTTCGAAAATGAGGCCGAGGGGTGAATCTTGAGCATGGTGCAAAAGAATAAATTAGTATTCAGTCTGTTTTTAAATGAACTACCACAAATACCAATGAAGTATGTAGAAGAAATTGTTAGATCGAAGTTTCAAGTAGCTGGAAGAAATTTGGAATCTGTTGATCAAATAAAACTGCTGCCTTGATTCATCGTTTTCAGGATATAAATCAAAATTTCAGTTCCTTTTTCAATTGTGGTCATTACTTCAAATTCATTGTCAAATGTGATATTATTTTCATTGCACGGATTGCAATAAACATGGATCAGTCAAATATTGGTACTTTTATATTTAGATTATTTATTTCACCTGCACACAGATATTAGTAAATTGTTGTTGATAAAAATATTGATATAAAAATATAACAAATTAAAAAAAAAAGCCAAAAATGAAAAGAGAAACAAAAAAAAAAAATTCCAATAATTTTAATTAATTTCAATCAATAAAATTTATTATATAAAAAAGTATGGTAAAAATAATAATTTATATCAAATTTTAATATTAAATTGTAAATTGTAGTTGGCTGTCAAACTCATGACGAAGCTTCCCCCCACCAGACGAATCCATGACAAAACCTAGAGTGGTAGGCCAGAATTGTGGAAGACGTCAACTTGATACATACTGTCGTTAATATTGATAAATTTGCATCAGCTTAAAAGCTGGATCGGTCTTGGTATGCCCCTTGCCTGAAAATATAATAGTCTGTGGGTTTCTTTTAGAGACTGGTACGATTCCCAATAAGTGAGGAGTTCGTGGAACCCACAGTTGTCCATTAAAAATGGCAATTAAAATATTAGTACATAAATTATGAATATTTTGTTGAGTATTAAAAATGTTTAAATTGAACCTTGTGTATTTTGTTGCGTGAAATTTATTAACAAAAAAAGAATCTAAAATTCTCCAATTTCGAAATCAAATTGCGAAACTTTGAGTAGGGCCTATATACCAAATCCAGCGGCCATAATGCAGTTTAGAAGTTTTTATGGTACGGTATAAGATCAAAAAAGTTTGCGGTCTTGTAAAAAAAGTAAGACTTTAGCAAAAGAATAGGGATTCTAAAAAGACTAAGGCTAACTCTTTTAAATGCAAGGAAAAAGAAAGATTACTCTGATGGATAACTCCCAAATCTAACGCTATCACGGTACTACAAAACTTGGTTACCTAGCCAAGATGCTATAAAAGTACCGTATATCTTCTAATAGATTCCTAGTCTCCAATTGTTGCTGTTCTCTAATAAACGCTGGGTTTCAAAATTAAGATTGCTAAATAAACTCCAGGGATTCTCCTACACGCAGCAGTTCACGTGAGCCGATTCCAGGGTATACGTATACATGGGCTTGAGGGGATTCCCAGCACACTGCTTTGAGTTTCAATATCTTATGCAGTCTGCTATTCAGTCCTTAGTTCTCAAGACATCCTGTTCTGATATTCTGTTTAAAAAACATGCCTCCACAGCAGTCATATGATGTGATGTTTAAAATAAATGTCATGGAACGCACAAATGCACAGGAAAATTTGGGCGAAGCAGCAGCACGTGAATTTGGAATAGATCCTAAGCGAGTGAGAGTGGTGTAAACATACGAAAGTTTGAAGGCTCTCAAAGCCATACAAAATTAAACTAATAAACGATGAGTATCCCATGTTTGTTTGTGCTATTTTTAAAATGTGTAGCATAAAAAAAAAATAGTAATTTCAAGGCAAATAAATTTTACATCGCATATGTTTTACAATACTAAATAGAGGGTGGTCTCACATAACCTCTGAGTGCCTAACAAAAACCCAGTAGGGCATCCAATTCCTCCACTAGACGCCGGGGGCTACTATTGGAAGATATACAGTAATTCAGTTTTACACGTAAATGTGACATAATAGGATTTCGAAGTATTAAGCAATAATCCGTTATTAATTGGCCAAGTATGGATGTTGCCAAGCATCTCATTCAAGGCGCAGAAATCATCCCAACCACCAATACGGAAAAGATCTTTTAAATCGTCTGCATGTAGTAAACTATACTTACTTACTTACTTTTCAAACCCGCTTATCCGTTAGGGTCGCGGGGGCAGCAGCCCTATGGAGGATCTCCAGCGATCGCGATCTTCCGCCATCAGGCGCATGTCCTCCCTGGTAGTAAACTATGAACGTTAAAAATTTTTCGATTAAAACTAGGTCTGCAATAAAGATGTCAAAGAGAATTGGTCCAAGCGGCGACCCTTGTGGAACACCACTGCAGATTTTCCTAGTCTCAGTGGTATTATTAGACTTGTTAAGAGTAAAAGATCTCTCTGCCAATAACGAATTAAACCATTTCAGAAGACTTTCAGAAATACAGACACATCTTAATTTCTCCAGTAAAAGACAAATATCAAAAGCCTTCTGAAAGTCCAAATATTGTCAAACTGGTCACAACTATCCAGGTGGTAAACTAAAGAGTGTCTCAAGTGTGATAAATTAGTGAGAGTGGGAATGATCGTAGCAAAATGCATGTTGGTCATCTGGTAAATGAACATCGACAAAAGAAGTATGTTGTCGTGCTACATAAGCCTTCAATAACTAGGTGACCAATGTTATTGGGCGATAGTCCTCAACTGTTTTAGGATTTTTAACCTTAGGAATTGGGACCAGTCTTCCAAGAAGTAGGACCATACGAGATAGATTTATTAATTAAAATACATAATTGCTAGAGACATCCTTTAAAGAGATAATACAGTATACCATTACTATCGATAAACTTTGAAGCAAGAATTAAAGAGGTAATAAAAGTAATGAATACAACTTATGGAGTATAAATTTTACATTGATTTTTTTTGCAGTGATATTTCTTTAGTCTTAATCATTTCTTTTGGTGATTTTGCAACACAGGTGTTTATTCCCTGCAAATTTACTTGGATAGCCCCCTTCTTAAATAATCTTAATTCATCAAGTGAAAGAGTAAAATATTCAGAGTCAAAATGCAGTGAACAAACAATTGTCGTTATTAATCTATAAATTAGCACTACAGTGCTTTTCCAAATGCGAGTTTCACCTCTCGGCCTCGTTTTCAATCTGTCTGGGATGCTGCCATTTCTCAAGTCTCGTCAACATGAAAAAGGCTCACTTGCAGTTATCCGAGGCTCCAGGTTAGCAGACCTGACCTATCTGCTCTTTTTGGCTGCTCCTTTTACCTGCAGATGTCGTTTTGTTCTCAAATGTCTGCAGTACCCTGTATATAGTATTGTTTTTATTACAAAACGGTCCTTACTTTAAAAATGACCCTCGTAATTACATACACATGTATTACTTTGTAAAGTGTGCATTAAATGATTATGATCTTTACATTAATCCAGCTGGTTATCATCAAATTTTGTAACCCAATAATACCAGATCTCTGTATTATCAGAGTTTTTTTCGTATCTGAGGTAATCTTTGTCCCAATTAACTCAGATATTCGCAAATTTACTGTATATTAAAAAAACCACAAGTACAGAATCTGGATATAGCAATATGAAAAACGTGCAGCTCAACAGCTTTGTAGTCTACAGAGCTAAAGAACAAAATGAAAAGCTAAAAAATGGACATTTTACAATATTTGGCACATGTAGGTAGTTACTCCTGATTGGTTAGTGCCTTATCAAACATACTAAAAAAAACCCTCTACAAATAAGTAAATAAATGGTCAGAGTGTGACCAGTCCAGCAAGGAAATTGCAATTCAAGCATTTAAGTTAACTTCTCATTTTGTTATTTGCTCTGTAGATGATGAAACATGTCGGCTGCATTAAACGTGCTTTTGTACTGCTACATCAAAATTCTATTACTTAGGTTTTGAATATAAACATATCAGCCCCCAATAAGCAAGGAGAAAATGTAAAAATTTTTTGATGGCGTAAAAAATATATAGCAAAAAAAATTTCTTGACTGACATTTTCAATGTTTCCCCCCTTTCTTTTTTATCCCCTTTCTAGACGGTTATCATCAAGGTTAAGTGCTAACCTTTCATTGAAGCGTCCTTTTTCTCAACGAAGTTCACAATGTGATTCAGAAACAGAAACTACTACTCGCAACAATAGAATTTCAGTTAACGGCTGTAGTTTCAACAAAGAAAAAAACAACGACCCTCTATTGCCAAAAAATGCACCTGCACCTGATCATCTTGACTCCCAAACCAATGGTCACAAAGATATAGTAGTTAAAGAAAGAAAAAGTAAGGCAGTTGACAGCGCTAATTCCCGTCTGTCATCTACGTCCAGTCAAAGAGCTAGAAGCTTATATGAGGAGATTGTCGAGGAAGTTTTGGAAATAACTAGCAGAAAACTATCTAATCAGAGCGAAGGTAGTGAAGAAAACGAAGAATTTCTTAAAGACCTGTCAGCCATACTACAGGAAGAAAAAAAAAATTGGCAAGAAAGCGAACCCTTGGCAGAAAATGCACCCATCAAACCCTCTCGAGTTTCTAGTGTTCAGTGCAAAAGCATTGCCAACGACGGAAACTTAAAAGTAAAAGAAACGGAAACTGATAACGAAACGTATGAATCTGCAAACGAATCCTGTTACGTGACTGCAGAATCGAGTGAATACGAAGGCGATGCATCCAGTTATTCTAGTGTAGGCAGTCACCACCCTAATTTAAATTCAGTGAACACGTTAACAGAGAACACAACCTTAGTTTCTACAGGTAGCGAGGCTTCAGTGGAATCCATTCTACCTCAGACAGGTTCACTGTGCAACATGCTTGACGTCGCAGATGGTTGCGAAAGCTGCAACTCCGTTTTGAATGCAGCAAACCATAACGTCCCTGAAGAAAGCTTTCCAAAAAAATCCAACTGTATAAACAGACGTTTTTCACTGAACTTATTGCAAAATTTGAAAAGCGAACAAAATGTTCGAAAGCACTCTGAATAAAAAATAAAATTGTTTATTTTGAAATTTTTAGTAAATAAATAAATGAATAATATGCAATGGATGTCAATTACACTTTTATTTTCTTTTTAATTCTTTTTCTAACTCCTACAGCTTGTTCTGTGTCATCTTGTTCATCTCTTGCATGTTTCTTTGACTTGGATCCTTTCTTCTCTTCTAATTCTCTTAGTCCCTAGAAGTAAGTATAAAAGATAAAACCTTATGCACTCTTTTCTAGATAAAATGTTAATTTTGAAACGATATCACCATGTAACTTTAAGATTTAGAACAGGAAATATAAACTAAGTAAGTGAATGGAGGTTCAAATTTTAGACATATTCTATTACACCATTTTAAAGGAAATCTATTGATATTTATCTAGAACTGATTTACTTATTTAAAATTGGAGCAAAATTACAATAGAACTCCAATTATCCGGATTGCTTTGAGGAGAGAAGAAAAAAAAATCCGCAAACAAAATCCTCCCTAGAATACACTCAGGAGCACCGATTTTCATACACTTTGCAGCCGAAAATTCCAAAAGTATTCCAAATTATATTTGTTCGCATTATTAACAATAAAACTTACACGTAGTATTTCAAACAATATTTATTTCGGTTTTTAGGAATATAATACATCTTTTTCTTATGTTGCACAGAGCAGCGCTTTTCATACACCTCTTTTAAAAAGCTTGCATAAATTTTCATTCTATTCTTAAGAGGAGTATAAAATACATTCTGTCTACAGATATAACAAAGTGAAACTTTTCAAAGCTGATGCTGCAGTTATCGCTCTTGTGAAACAGAGGCATTCTGAAGGCCTTTCCATCGGCAAAATTGTAAAACTTGTCGGAAAACCGAGGTCTATCATTCGATACATGGTTAAAACTGATTATAACGGAAAGAAAAATTACAAGCCAGCGAATAAAATTTTCATTAAACGTGATGTGAAGAATTTGAAAGTGGCTTATGCACGACTTAAAGAAAAGACTCAAAGGATACTGCAAAAGCTGTGAAAGAAGAAGGCACACTTCCTGGTTCTATCCGGACAATCCGAAGGCAACTTCATACCCAAAACTTTACTCGTGGAAAGATAAACAAAAACATTCCTCGATCAAAGTGCAGGCTGCAGAACTTGTTAGTTGTTGCTGGGAATGGATTGCCTCATCTCATCCTTGGTTAAGAACCTATTTCACTGATGAAAAATAGTTCTATGATGGACCTGACAATGAAATGCCCTGGTCACATCCTAATAACACAAAACCTCTTCAAAATAGAAAGAAGAGAAGTTCGATGGAGGCTCTGTCATGTTGTTTGCAGCGATTTGTTCAAATGGTGATTACTTGCTTTCTGAAATTACTGACTGCCAAAAAACTCAGCATTACACATTAAGCAATTCAATGAGAAAGTATTACCTTGGATGAAAGCAATTCAGGAAAATTGTTTTAATGGATAAAATTTTCTTTCAGCAGGATAACACGAGTATCCCACCTCCCGAACATCACTTTCGTTTAAAGGTCAGGGTGTTGATATTCTAACATGGCCTTCAAAATCTCCTGATTTAAACATTACTGAAAATTATTGGCAAATGTGTGACCATATTCAGATTTGGCTCGTTTACATCAAAGGAACACTTGAGGAGTGCAATATTTGAAGAGGCTGAATACATTCATCAGAAATGCAAGCCAAAAATTGCTAATCTTTTTGCTGACATGCCAAAGCGATCTCTTGAAGTAATTGAAGCCAATCAGACACTGAATATTAAATAATCAGGTGGTGTATGAAAATCGCTACTCTGTGTAACATGCAAGAAACAGGTGTATTATATTCCTAAAAACCAAAATAAGGTTTGAAACAAGATTGTAAATTTTATTGTCAATAATGTGAACAAATATAATTAGAATACTTTTGGAATTTTCCACTGCCCGTTTTGCATAATTTCAAAGTGTACGAAAATCAGTGCTCCTGAGTGTATTTAGACGGTTTGCGAATTTTCATAAGAAAATCAAAAATATACGAAAACGAAAAATTAATAAGACATTTAAAAATTTTCGTTTTCGTCAATCCACTATGCCTTAACATAACACTAAAATGGATGAAGTGGCAGCCTGAGTGTTATCATCTACAGCTGCTCACCATCAAGCAGATGCAAGATTTGGCTGCAAGGAAACGAGCAAAGACTGCGAAGCAATAGACTTTGACCGAAATGTTCAAGCAGTGATATTTTAATACAGCATGTAAGTATACAAAATGTAAACAATGTTTTTGTACTCATTAAATTAATATGTTATAAGCAAATTTCGTTTTATTTCTAATATAACCTTTTTTTTCCCGTCACTTATCCAATTATCTGGATAATTCGAGTTCTACAGTATATAAATTTATTCTTAAATTTGTAATATACATAAGCAAAGACTAACTTTTGTTGCAAGACATTGAGCTTCCGTCACCCGTTCCAACAGCATCATTACTTCCTCCTCTTCAGTCTTGAATAAGGGAAGTTTTTTCCCTATTAAATGCTCTATCCTTTGGTATAATTCCACGTCATACCTTCAAGAGAATAGAAGTGTGACCAGAGTTTGTTAGAACAAAATGCAGGTTCTAAACTGTATGTTCCAGTTATTGGGCATTGTTTAATTTTTAATATAACAGCATCCAGCATTTGGACATACTATCCTTTATGGTGGAGAGAGTAAAGTAATAAAGTTAGCTTATTTAATGCCAACTGATCTTACTGTGTAACAAATGTGATGGCCCTCCCCGATCGTCCTGCCCTGGCTGTCCTTCCAACCCTATGAATGTAATCTTTAGAATGAGTCGGAATGTCTAGGTTGATGACAATGTCTACGTGTGGTATATCCAGACCTCTAAAAAAACAAATAAAAGCCATTTATCTCTTGTACATTTGACTCGTAGAAATTAATAAGAAACCTCATTTTTACCTGCTGGCAACGTCGGTAGCAATAAGGATGGATCTGCTTTTAGCTTTGAATTTGTTCAGAGATCCTAACCGCTTTGACTGAAAACACAATTTCAACAAGAGAAATTTTTTCATTTCATTGTAGTAGAATTGCTCTGCAAAATGTAATACAAATCTCCTTTAATGTTTTGGCAGCGTACAGCCCATTTTCCATTTAGCGTCTCTTTAGCGTTTATCAGGCGTCTGCGACTTTTTGGTGTATTTTTGAAAAACGCACCCGTTTTCCAATTAGTGATTTTCACAGTCTGCGTCTCTTAGGGGTCTGTCATGTGTCGTTTCAATATCTGGCATGGCTAGATATTTACGTGTTTTTTCAAGCGTCTTTGCAAATCTAGCCAATCGGGTGCAATCTACTTCGCTATGGATTCTGGGTAGTGGTCTTCTCCGATTCAGATGGAGAATCATGGTTGCTGTAGCTGCTGTTCACCGACACGGGTTCTCATGACTTTTCCCTTGTGAATTTATTAATAGACAGCTTTTAAAAATTTGGTCAATCATTTATTTACTAAGTAAAAATGATATAGTAATAAATTCAAAGCATGAACGTGACTGGAGTGTTTAATGTCCTCTTTTTCTATCGCCTTGAGAGAGCAACAATTATTTGCAGTGACTCGACCAATCAGATCAGACCAGAAACAGGAAAACGCTTGAAAGTTGCTAAATGGAAAACAACCGTGCTTGCGTGCTAATCACGACGCGTCTTGCTGGCGACGATCGCAAGAGGCTCAAAAGTCACCGCACATTACGAGATGCCTAAAAGTCGCTAAATGGAAAACTGCCTTACCTGGGACATTTGACCGTGCAGTGGTATAGCTGTAAAACCGAGATTCCTTAACATGAGTGCCACTCGCTGCGTATTATTGCAGGTGCTACAGAAAATCATGAAAGAATTTCCTGCCAGCTCATTTAAAATGTGAACCAAATAAACATCCTGAAAAGAAAAGTAAACAGATGAAATTCATAAAGTGCAATTTCAAAATCGACTTCAACTAGCTTTTTCCAACTGCCTAGCTAAAGCAAAATGGGGGCAAAAAAAAAAAAAAAAAACCCTCAAATACACGTACCTATACTCTGACCAACAAAAGATAAACTGGGCACCCCTTTTAAAATGTCTGATTTCAACTGGACACTTTCAGTTCATCTTTTGGTGGACAGAGTAAAAGCAACATTTTTCTTTGTTCCCCTTCTCAGACCTTCACTTACTTTAAATTTTGCTGGAATAAATAAATAGAACTGCTGCAGTTTCTCAACAGTCTGATATTTTGTGGACACTTCAACTTTAACAGGATCTTGGAGCGAAGCTCTTTGCAACTTCTGGACCTTGTGCGTCATTGTTGCCGAGAAGAGGTAAGTGTTTCTCTCTCTGGGAATCACTTTTAAGATCTTATCGACTTCCTGTTCAAAATCCATGTTAAGAATACGATCAGCTTCATCCATCACCTAGTGATTAAAGTTGTTATTTATTATTAATTTTTTATTTTAAAACCAATGCCAAATGAGCCAATTCATTAAGTAAAGGACTAACCAAATATTTTAATGCTCTCAAGCTAAACCCTTTGGTATTTTCCAAATGATCTACAAGCCGTCCAGGAGTAGCTGTTTAATAGTTAAACAAATTGAAAACTAATTAATGTTGAACTTCAGCATCGATTAATGTTTATACGTAATAGAACCATAATTTAAGAATTTAATGGTTGCATTCTGGTCAATATTGCTGTATGACAAGTAATGAAATAAAGGTCCAGGATTAGCATATGGTAACGCTTTTTAATACGAGTTCAATGCGCTTCGAGTAACATCTCATCATTGGGAACTATGAACGACTACAGAGTGGCAAGAGCTACAGACCTAGTTATACATATGCCATCCACCAATCACAGAGAGATGAACTCGAATCCGATTGGTGGGCTTACAAGCAATTGGGTAACTACATAAAAGTAATTACCATAAAATCTACATAAAAGTAATTACCGAATTACCGTCACTGTATCAGCATTCAGCATCGCATTCCATACTCAGGTTTCCACATCCAATCATAACTGAATCGTCCATGGCTCCGAGGACTACGCATCGACCATCATTCCATATTGTAGATCGCCTCAATCATATAAGTGTACCCGCTACAATAACGATTCATGGGTGCTCGTCATCGAACAAAATGTCAGTTAAATAAAACAAACATTAATTAAGAAACTATAAAATAAACATGCACTTTGACTTATTTTATAGGGCCTCATTTTCGAATTCGAGGCAACAAAACAAATCAGCGAAAAAGGGTATGTCCGTACTGCTCAAGTTTTTGGTAACAAAAAAAAAAAAAAAACGAATATTTTTTTTTAAACAAAACATACACAAAAAGTCACGCATCCTCTTTTCCATGAAAGCGATCGTAACAATCCTCTCCCGGAGGCTGGGCAATCTTCTCAGAAAACTCGCAACAATTGTCTCCCGAACAGAGGATTATCTACGATCGCTCACGAAATAGCAACAATTCACTTTTTAACAACGACACAAAACGCAACGCCCTTGTATCCTTTGTAACGAAATAACACCCTTACAACCAACAATAATCACTTTTAAAACGAAAATTAAAAACTATATAATTCCCTAAACAATGAACACTAAATTTCACTAGCTCATCCCCCCCTCCTATCCTCCCGTCGGACATACGTGACCAACCTTTAACTGGGACGTCACAAGGTAAAGGTGGTGTACTTTGAGGGTTCCACATTAAGGTCTTCTTTGTTATGTTGACTTTCGCTTTCCGGAATATGGCCTCTAATGACTTGGTCCGGGAATGCGTTTGTCCTAGCAATATCATATGCGAGACGTATTTCATCATTTTTGTCGTTTTCTGTAATCTGGTAGGAAAGCGCCCGATGGAACAGGTGATTCAAGGCTGCTGATTTATGTTGCGGCAGATGGTTTGAGTAAAAGTTAATTATATTAAAGGTGGCAGTGGGTTTTCTTTATTTTGAATTTTTCTGTAGTCGTTCATAGTTCCTGATGATGAGATGTTACTCGAAACGCATTGAACTTGTATAAAAAATGCTCTCATATTGTTATTCCTGGACCTTTATTTCATTACTTTTAAAATTTGCTTGTGCAGTAATTAATCAGTCACATCTGTACACTCTTCTATTTAATTCCTACCAATAATTATGTGAGGTTTCTTTCCGAGGTTGAGTGCTTGCGTCATCATATCAATACCGCCAACTATCACTGCTACCTTGACACCGATCGTGGTACCTAATGCCTCGAACTGTTCGGCAATCTGGAAAGCCAGCTCACGTGTCGGAGTCAATACCAACGCAAACAATCGCTGTGGATTCTTCAATAAGGCTTGTAAAATGGGAAGTGCAAAGGCACCGGTTTTACCAGAACCGGTTTCGGCCAACCCTATTATGTCTCTTCCTGAAAAACAAACAAACAAATAAATAAATGAATAATAATAATAACACGACTATTATTAAAGTTTAAGAATGACTTTCTGATTGGCTTGTTTATTTTATCTATCCCATACAATGATGAATTCCAAATAATTGTATGAAAAACTTAAAAGCAGATCTAAATTGTTGTGCCTGACCTTGTAAAGCGAGTGGGATAGCTTCAGTTTGAATTTTTGTAGGGGTATTCCATTTTAAACTTTCACACGCTTCTGCAAGAACATCAACAACACCCTGTGAAACAAATCCATATTTAATTACTCTGAAATTAGCTTGCAGGCAGCTTTGTAGTAGCTTTTTAAAAGGCGAGTGTGTGACCCACCAAGGATTTGAAAGTGATCTTGCCCGAGTCTTCGGCTTCTTCCTGAGATGAGGTTTCCGGGTCTTCCTCCGATGCCATAATTGAACTGTTAAAATAAGCATTATTATTGTTCAAATTACTCTACTGCATAGGATATCTTAATATGAGGTGATACAGAAGTATATGAAGAGATATTTTCTAAAATTTAGAATATCTTCTTCGTATGATGAATAGGATGATGATCGGTCACCTCATGACCGATCACCATGCAGCATGTCTTGGCTCTTGGCGATCGTTATAAACCAAGACAATTTACGAAATAGAGAATGAATTTCAAATCTATTAAAATACACGCATCCGTGTTTACAAAAAAGTAAATAAAATATCTTTAATATTATTTCTTTCTTGATCCGTGTCTTTACCTTTGCTAGGATCGGAGTTTCTTTATATTCCTGCCGTCCATTAAAGTGGCAGTGCTGATGGGAAAAAAGTCCCCTGGTGTGAAAATTAGGAACTAGAGCAATAACAATATTCATTTTAACAAAACATTAGATATGACAGAAATTAAAGCTAACGCCGAAGGGAGCCCTAATTTTCATTCTTTTGCATCTCATAATTTTTTTACTCAGGGAAAAAGGAAATTAAACGATTTGCTTGACACCGCGGTAACTCTGTCTGTTTCATCTTCCGCTTCCGGAAACTTGTTTCAAACGTCAAACAAACGTGAAGTAACGCAACTATATTGTTTGTGTTGAACTTTTTAATTGAGCAAATATTAAGACGTTTAAACATTTGAGCCTTTATATCCAGTTAACGTAGTTGTTTTTTGTAAATTGAGGATGGCCAAGCATCATCCCGATCTAATTTTTTGTCGAAAACAAGCCGGTGTTGGTAAGTTTTTAAGTGATCACTTGCTAATAGACGATTTTTCTTTTTTGTCGTTTTAAGAAAGTAATTTGGTTTTCTCCTTTTCTTTTTCAGCTATCGGCAGATTGTGCGAAAAATGTAAGTGTAGTACTGGATTTCTTTTATTTTATTTCTTTTTTTTAACATCAGTTATCAACAACTTCACTTTATCCATAAATGTAAATGTAAACCAAAAGGTAAACCGGTAAATGTTCACTTCAGTATAATCAAAGAAGCTGCTTGCCCACTTCACCACGAAGCGTAATTGTTGCACGGTGTGATGTCAGGTTTATCAGTTATCTCTAAAAACTGAAAAATAGGTTCTGTGACCAATAAAAATAAGTACTGTACTGGGGCCAACGTCCTGTAACCGGCCGGGGGGGGGGGGGGAAACCGACTGCCCCCTGTAACCAAATAGGTTGGGGTTAGAGACGGTTAAGTAAAGAGACCTGGCTCAAAAACATGTAATACCTTTCGGATATGATAAAGTTGCTTTTACTTTATCTGTGCGTTCGGATTTGAAGATGTGCTATTATTGTCTCAAAATAATGATACACAGAGTTCTCGCACTGTAAGGTGAAATGGAAGAGTTTGCTTTATCACACTCAGTAGGTAGGGATAAGTAGGAAAGATTTTTTAAAATGCTCTAATTTTCTTAAATCCTGGCACTTCAACAATAGGCTTCAACGAGCGGTTGTGAGCAGATTTGAGTGAAAAAGAGCAGCTCACAGATAGTGCATGAAAGTATATTATGTCTATGACGTCCCTACATCTTGAGCACGATAAAGTGAACTCTTCCATTTCATCTTACAGTGTGAGAAATCTGTGTACCATTATTTCGAACGCCTTTGGACGTTGTATTTGAACGGAAAACAGTGTCCAAGAAGCGTGAAGCTCCGAGAGTGGTAAAATTTTCCTTACGTAACCTCTCTCAATTTCAGACTTGGACGCGAGAAAAAAAGAAACGCAAAAACAAACACTTTGCAATTGTGCAGATAATGAAAATTAAGCAACAACAGTTTTAGAGATAACTGAGAAAAACACGATATCACACCATCCAACAATCACACTTCATAGCGAAGTGGGCAAGCAATTTTTTTGATTATACTAAAGTGAAAATTTGCCAGTAAACCTATAAAGTTTGTGCATCAACACAAGTATGTGCATTGTTTCTGTAATGGAGGTGTATGAGCAGCAGTTGAAGCTTATCAGGTGCTTGTGTTTTCCTAATTGTACACACACTAATATAATTTTGGTCACTTCTTTAGTAATGTTTATCGATGCATCAGAGAGCCTGTTACATTTTCTAGCAAGAGAATGTTTTGACATTGCAAAACCGGATCTATTGATGGAGCATTAAAAAAAAAAATGAATTCAGAGGCGTGAAGAAAGTTTTTGGTGCAATGGGTTCGATCTTTGCATCAATGCACATATGTGGTACATGATAATGCCAATCATAAAAACGGATGGTATTCTCATTCCTCTCTTGTGTGTTGTGGTCTCCAAGCTCTGAGAACGTCTACCGTTTAACATTCAACTAACTGCATTGTTCCCAGTATCAAATCATTTTACTTTTTCTTGTGTTTTGTGGACCGATCTTTTCAGATATGCGTAATGCTTTTCTTAATGGCTTGCATGTTCGGTGTCGTTGTGGTAGATTGTGGACGCTGAATATAGTAAAATGTTGTTTGAGAAATTTAAACAAACAGGTAGTGCTCTGGATGATTTCACAAGCATCAGTAGACATCCGGTGTCGTTGTGGTAGATTGTGGTCGGTGTCGTTGTGCTCTGGATGATTTCACAAGCATCAGTAGACATCCACAGTCAGCCATGGCTGCACCAAACGTGTAGACCATTAAGAATGTCATTATCCGCAGTCAGAAAAGATTGGTTTGCAAAACACAAGGAAACCTACCAAAACAAATTCCTGGCCTCACATATTAATCTCCTGCAGCAATAACTTTAATAACTGTTATTGTTTGCCTGCATTTGCCATCATTCCTTTTTAGGTCAAGTAGAGTTGCTTCAAAACTCATGTTTATGGCTAAAGTTGGTATGTTAAATAAAAAAGAAAAATATAAATGATGTATAGCAGTTAACCTGTAAGATAGAGATAATAAGAAAACATCACAAAAAAATACGAGGCTTTTCGGTCTTTTTAATCAAGCACCTTCATCAGGTAGAAATTCTTGAAAGTCTTCAACTGATTTTTTCATCAGTGAAAGTTTTAAAGAATATAAAATTTAAAGAGTTAAAAAAACATTGTTATAATCATAGTATTGTCCAGAACTCTTTAAATTTTGTGGTCCATCCATAATGGTTGATGATATGGAGCAATTAGAAAGCATCATTTAGGTTATGCTGAGATATTTCCAAAATGGGCAATGCATATATGCAAAACTTTTTGCCATACCCGCAGCGAGTATATGCCGACAAATAAGAAAATTGTGACACTCTGAATGGGCGTTGCAATTTAATGAAGATAATCTAGGCTTCAAAATTAAGCGTGTGGCAACAGTAGTCAGACCCTATACATGTATCATATCTCTTTATATCCTCATGAACGGGACCCACACGCAGTTTACGCGGTAATTATTTTTATCAAGTTCAATGCATTTAAATTGTTTCGTTTGATGAGTTCACATTTTCTCCTTTATTTATAGTTTTGTGATTGATTGATGATAAAAATTGTTGCTCAGACAACAATGGTCAGGTGACTTTTCAGTACCGGTGTGTGCTTTAAGTGAGCGCAGCAATGCTTAAATGTGCAACAACAATGCAAAACTGTTTCCGTGACGAACTCACATGTTCTCCTTTATTTAGAGTTGGATTAGATGTCAATGTTGGTTTGTATTCTCACATGCGTACAGTTACACACATGGCATTGTATTAGTTCATTTACAATATTTCTGAAATTTTCATTATAAATAATGCTGTGTGTTAAATTTTTAATGATTGTTTAAAATCATAAGTACAAAGAAAAAAATTCCATGACCTGGATTCAAACCAGGGACCATGCCTATCACAGGGACTACTCTCACCAGTTGAGCTAGGAAATACTTTTGGACACATTGTAACAGCTTGGAAGTTCATTGTCTGCAATAGTTCAATCAATTGGTAAGAACAGTGCCAGCAATATTATGGGTCCTGCTTTGAATCCAGGTCGTAGATTTTTGCCTTCCCTTTTCTCCTTTGTATTTACGATTTGTTTGAAGTATTTCTTCTGTTTATTATTATCTTCTCTTCAGATTGTTTAAAATGTTATAAAATGTGTTTTTAATCATGTTTCAAGACTGTTTTGTCAGATAAGCTTCCTGGGAATATGAAATTTTCCTGGAGAGAAGCAAGATACATGTATTAATTATAACAACATGTGGTAATATTTTTCAGGTTAACAAAATTTTTTTTACTCCTGTTCTCAATAGAGAATACACAATTTGAGAGCAAATCAATAAGTATTTGCTGCACACGTTTTTATGTTCTGTGGGTTGATGGTACAGCTTTATGCATGCAGATGCCAACAGATGGCACTCTGTCTTCACTTGTGGAAAGTTTAGTTTTTGCGCTGTGATACAGATAAAATGCCTGGCCACTTGCTATTTGCATCAAGAATGAATGGCGTGCTGTGATCTGTTTTATGTGGTCGATCTCTGTCCCCATATTGAGCTGAAAATCATCAGTGGGTTTCCATCCCCGTTTGCCCCCTTTTGATGAAAAATTTCCACCCCGCTGCCCTCTGATCCTGATCGCGTGCCCCTACACCCGAAAATGCGCCAGCAAAGAAAAGATCTAAAAATCTTGTAAAGGGTTAAGGAACTTCAAAAAGAACTACTCATTTTTTTTTATAAAGAAAAAAATCTTTTTTGAAAACATTAATGACCTTTTTTGAAAATTAAGTGCCCTTTTTGGGGGGAGGGGAGGGGCCAAAGTGCCCTTTTTTTGATAACGTGCCCTTTTTAGCCTTAGCACCCTGCCCCTTTTTAGTATAGAATAAACCCTGCCCAAGTATACCTTTAGACCAACCCATATTTACACGTATACATGTATTTGTTTCTCTACTGTGGTTACATTTGTTGAGTAATCAAAAAGGGAGGGAACCTCTAATCCACAAGGAGATTTGAAACACCGGATACGTATTTTGGCTACTTGGTAGCCATCCCACCTCTGGAAAAGTCGGGAATCTGTCTATTTCAATGTGATTTTTATGAGAAGAGCTACATTGGTCAGAACTCCAAAATATTATTAAAAGTGGAAAGAGCATTTAGCTAATGTAAAATATATCAGGTCTGACAGATCGAGCATCGCCAAACATATTTTGGACAGTGGTCATGGTATTAGTTCAGATAATTTTAAGTTACTTAGGTCTGTCAATTCAAGAAATCAATTAGACAGCTTTGAGAGTATACAAGTCAAAATCAAAAATCTGTGGACAACATTATTTTTAAGTTAATGGTTTTCTTTATTGAGCTGTAGATGAATAATTATCAGACCTACAACCATGAAATACATAAGACTGATTGTTTATTCAAATATCATGCTTGATATAAAAAATCAAAAAAATATATTAAGCAAAACTAAAAATAAAAGGTGCAAAATAATCAAAGCTTGTGTCAAAATACTGTGGACAATGCTATTTTTAATATAAAATTTATTCTCTATGAGGTAATTTGCATAAGGATCAGTTCACTATCGAATTATAGGTATAAGGTTTATACTTTTACATTACTTAATTAAGAAAATGGCTTCAACAAAAGCAATACCACTCGAAATTCATGAATGCATTATTGAATGCCATAAACACAAAGAATCAATCAGAAAAATTGCTATAAAATTTAAACTATCAAAAAGTGCAGTTCACAAAATAGTGAACCAGTTTAAAACAGTCGGCAATGTTGAAATTAAGAAGCATACAGGACGAACTAAAACAACTTCTAATCGTGATGATAGAATGCTTCATTCTATCATCAAGAAAAATAGATTTGCTCAAGCACCAGAACTGAGTCAACAGTGGTCAGCCAGCATTGGGAAAACTGTATCTGTATCAATCACATATACTTGAGTATAAATTTTATACACTGAAAATAAAACCATTTCTCACAAAGGTGCAAAAGTATAAACGTATGAAGTGGGCAAAAGAGCGAGCTGATTGGTCTATTGAACAATGGAACAAAGTGGTATTTAGTGATGAATCCACATTTCAACTTTCTGTGGGTAACCAAAGTGGGAAAAAAGTGCTGAGAAAAAAGAATGAGGCTAATAATTCTAATTGTATAAAAAGAAGTGTTAAGTTTCCAGCATCATGCATGGTCTGGGGTTGTGTAAGTGCCAAAGGGACTGGAAAATTACATTTCATTGATGGAACTATGAATGCTGAGAAATATGTAAGTGTTTTGGTAACCAGCCTTCTTCCATCAATCGCCTCATTTCGCCTTGGTCGTACCAGCATCTTTCAGCAGGATGTAGCATCCTGCCACACAGCCAAGTCAACCAAGGAATGGCTTGCAAGAAAACGAGTGAATGTTATGGAATGGCCTGCGAATTCTCCAGACATGAACCCTATAGAGAATATTTGGGGAATTTTGAAAAGTGAAGTAAAGAAAGCTGGACCAACAACAATGGATGAATTAAGAGTTCAGGTGTAGGATGCATGGAATAAAATAACACCAGAAACATGCAGCAAGCTGATATCTTCCATGCCACGAAGAATAACTACACTTCTTAAGGCACATGGAGATGCCACTAAATACTGAGTGTGCATTGTGCAGCTAAAATATTGTCCACAGTATTATGATTTTTCTTTTTTTTGTGTCCACAAGTATTTTGACACAAGCTTTGAATATTTTGTGCCTTTTATTTTAAGTTGTTTAATATATTTTTTTGATTTTTTATGTCAAGCATGATATTTTTTACGGTATGTATTTCATGGTTGTAGGTCTGATAATTATTCATCTACAGCTCAATAAAGAAAACATTAACTTAAAAATAATGTTGTCCACAGATTTTTGATTTTGACTTGTAGAAATCTATAAAAGGGGTTCTAAAAATTATTAAATATGGACAGATCGATCTCAAACTCTGTTCTGTTTGATTTATTGAATTGATTTTTTTTTTCCTATCTTTTTGTGTTTTTATTTTTTATTCGCTATTATTATTGTTTTTTGTCACTATTTATTTTTATTCATTATAGTTTAGTTTACTTTTCCTCCCCACCACCTTTTGTTTATTTCCCTTCCCCCTATTGACAAGGTATCTCCTCTTATTTTATTGGCCCACTGTTTGACTTGTCCAATAGTTGTTATTTCCCTTCCGCTTAACCAGTGGGAGATATTCTTTTCAATTGCCCCTCCCCCCACCTTGTCTATATATTCTCTAGTATTAAGGCTTTATTTTCTTTAGTTGACTTTTGTCTCTCATCACTGAAGATGGCTACTTGGTAGCCGAAATACGTATCTGGTATTTCAAATCTCCTTGTGGATTACAGGTTCCCTCCGATTTTGGTTATTCCATTCCACAGCTTTTGCTTAATTTTTGTTTATTATAGATTATGCTAACTTATCTGTTGATAAATTTATTTTTAACACATTATATCTATGCATAATACAGCACTGAATAAGAATAATGTAGTCATATTTACTGTGTGTAGTATCCAAAACTGTTAAATGAGGAAGAAGATTTAAAAAAAAAATCTTTTAACTTGTTCATAAAATTCCGAAAAACAGAAATTGAGGTTCTTGAAAGAATTGTAACTTTGGAATGGCTGTTAAATTAACTTTTATTATACAAGGATTATTTTAGCAATGTTAAGTGAAGATTTATTTACAAAAATAATTTGACTTATTTAGGGCAAAATGATTTTTAATTATAAGTATTAAATTATTACTAATTTTGTGATTTTGATTACTAAAAATTTGAAATTTGAGACCAAATTAAATGGGGGGAGGGGAGGAATTAGATAGTTAAATTATGGAAACCAGTTTTGGAACAGTCTGAGGGAGGGTCATGGGCAAAAGTAAAAGAGGAACTAGAAAACTAAGAAGGCCAGCAACTAGGTGGAGCAGCTGATAATAGTGGACATTTAGACCTTGTTTTCACTTACTTGAACCTTTAATCATTAAATCAAGCTGAGAGTACATTTACATTTAATCTGATAAAAAGAGAGAGGGGAAAAAATTGTTTTCAAAAGCTTGAGTTACATTTAGGAAAATAAATAGAAAAATTAATACTATATCAGAACATGATATAAGTAGTATTTCCCAACAAATTAAATGTTTTAGTATTAAATTTTTATGATCCATGATTTTAGAATCTGCACTTGAATGTAAATTTGGACTCTGAAGAATTTCAATTAGGATTTCAGAAAAACACTTTACTGTTTGCTCTGAAGGAGGACCATAACAAATATTGCTGGATAGTTATAAAATTTGAGGGGTGAGAATAGTTAGCCAATTTAAAACCTGTATGCCTCTCTGACTTACAACATCCAAATGCACCCCATCTATTATTAACAAAGAAAATGTAGAGATTTTTCTTTATACACACTTGTGGTAAATAGGTCATCTCGTTTGGATATTTATATAAGCATAATCATTCATTTTTTTGCCAATAATCAGCAAGTTATGAGCATTGTTATGAGCAAAACCAATGGCTACAACAATGGTATTCAAAATTTACCACACGAAACTCATTTTCATGCTAATATTTAGTAATAGTAATTTTCTGTCTTTTAAGTTCTTTGTAATCACAGTGTGTCTACTCCTTGTTCTTATTGTATTCCACAGTTACTAATGTTAAAAATAAAAAAGTACATGAGGCATGGGAGATTTCTCTTTTCGTTTTTAATAAGTTATTCAGCATAATAAATGATAATCTACCACCTTTTGATAATATAAATTAAAATAAGCTTTCCTCTTAGCAACAGTGAAATCCATTTATGAAAAAAAAAGTTGAATTACATGTTAATTTTCAAATTTTGTAACAAGAAAATAATAAAGGGGTTTTAATCTTCTCGTGTTTAGGAATTTTTTATTGATTCAAACTAGAAGAATCGAGGGTTCTGTTAAAATTGCACAGCAGATGATCAAATAAAACATGAATGTTAGTGGATTTTTTATTTTTTATTTTTTTTATTTTATTTCATTTAGTACTGAAATTAACTTTCAGGTTTCAATTTCTGATAGCAGATTTTTAATGACCTTATATAATAATTTAGGTTTCTAAAATAAGGCCATTAAATTTTATTGGCTACTAAAAATATTGTTTAGTAAAAGTATTAAGTAGTAGTTTTTCTCTTGAACAGAGAGCATTCTTATTTGGAAATTTATACATATTGCCTTTGTAGATCAAGCAAAACATATGATAGCAATACAAAATACTTAAAGGTTTAATACAGGGTGAGTCAAAAGTCGTTGGACACCTTCCTTTCTGGGATACCAATGTAGTTACGCAAATTCCAATACAGGGAATGAATAGGAACTTGAGGGTGCTCTATCTGATGGAGCACCTTTCATCATCTCAAATATGCAAATTAGGACACATCCAAATTCTATCTCGAAAACCGTAAGAGATACACAACGAAATTCCAATTGCATGTTTGTTCAACAGCAAATTCCAAACAAAACAAAAAAAAAAGTTCAACAAAATCTGATGAGCGGATCACCCACAATCCTCATTGCAAGCTCTGCAAATTATTTCATGCACTATCCTCATCCTGTTCTGGAAAGTTCCACAATGTACCATAAAGTCACCGTTTCCTGTACAATTGGTATAAAAAGGAAGGCATGTTGAAGCTGAGAAAAAATCAGACCAAAGCAAGATGGCACAGTACACTAACCGGGGGGGAAGGGGGGTTCTAGAAATTTAGGTGCCGACTACTAAGGTCATTTTGCACGTTTTACACAAGTTATATCTGTACGCAGTCCGGGACAAACACATGCATCCATGCCCACGGCGGGATTCAAACCCACGGCCAGGCAGACTCGAGAACTAGAAAGCCTACGCCCTAGCCCTCTCGGCCACACACTAACCAGGAAATGATCAACATGATTCTCTGCTTTGGTAAGGCAAGGCAAAATTTATCACACAACAACTAAGCATCATTGAAATCGTGCGGAATTATGCTGTGATGCAAGTGGATATCACATTGAACACTATCTGGATTGATGGAAAGACTTACTTTGTATCAGATAACTGTTTGGTAGTAACAAACAGTAGAAGAGCCAATTGTCCTGTTGCAGAGCTTGCAATGAGGATTGTGGGTGATCCGCTCATCGGATTTTGGTGAACTTATTTTTGTTTTGTTTGGAATTTGCTGTTGAACAAATGTGCAATTGGAATTTTGTTGTGTATCTCTTACGGTTTTCGAGATGGGTTTTGGATGTGCCCTAATTGCATATCCATCAGACAGAGCACCCTCAAGTTCCTATTCATTCCCTGTATTGGAATTTGCGTAACTATATTGGTATCCAAGATAGGAAGGTGTCCAATGACTTTTGACTCTCCCTGTATTCATAAGGTGTATATGTCATGTTTAATTTGGGAATTTATTATTTTATTTTTGTGTAATTTGTGTTTTTTATATATTTCAATTGCTTCAAGTAGGAGGGTGAATTGGTTATGTTTTGTGGAGCTGTTCTTAGATTAAAATAATATGCACAGCATTTATATTACCTTCATTTTTTAGATTGATAAATATAAATGTTAATGATACAAAAAAAAACCTGATAGAAATTACATAAGGCTATTGTTGCTTTATTCTTATTCTTAATGGGCTGAATTGAGTAAGTTATAATAGTGGTTTAACTGGTCTTATGCAAGCATTTAAAGTTTTGCTACATTTGATGCAGTATACAGTGAAGCAATTAAATGATATTTTCAAGTGTTTTAGATATCTGTTTCCTATTTGTTAATTATATAAAACGAGAGACTGATTACATGTTAACCTCTGTCTATGATAATTAGGATTATGCAGTAACCAGAATGAGAAAGAACAGAAAAAAATATTAGAATTGTATGTCTTAAATAATTTTGTTGTTTATAAAAGGGAATACACAGAAATGTGGAGCCCCTTAGGAGGAAAATTAATTGAATCATTTGTCTATTTTGAACCTGGTTAAAGCATATTTTTGGGCATATACTGGCAAAAAAAAATTAGTATTTTAATTTATCTCTTGTTGGGCAATATTTTGACTACCTATTATATTAATAATACCGTACATTCTTTGGTTCTAATAAAAAGTTTTCTTTTGCATCTGTTAGGTGATGGAAAATGTGTGATATGTGACTCGTACGTTAGGCCCTGTACATTAGTACGCATTTGTGATGAATGCAATTACGGATCATATCAAGGTCGGTGTGTCATCTGTGGTGGACCAGGTGTCTCTGATGCATATTATTGTAAAGAATGTACCATCCAGGAAAAAGATGTAAGTTCACTGGATATTCATAATTAAAAAATTTTTTTTTAATCCCTCCATGGGAGCTGAAATTAAATTTCTATTTACACTTTGAAATAATTTTATTTATTTATTTATTTTTATGTAGAGAGATGGATGCCCGAAGATAGTCAATCTTGGGAGCTCAAAAACGGATTTATTTTATGAAAGAAAAAAATATGGATTTAAAAAAAGATAAAATAGTGAATGCAGGGATATTGGGGGGGGGGGATTTTTTTAATTACTTTTTTTCATTCATTTTTAAATGGAAGGCTCTTATATTATTTTTTTAATGTACTAAAAATGAACGTTTTGATTATAAACATTGATGAATAAATTCCATAACTGGAGAGTGGGAAGGTATAAAATTTTGTAAAATTTGTCTGGTAAAATTGACGGGAATTTCAAATTATAAAATTGTTCTCCAAAGAAAAATTTATTTATTTATTTTTTTTTAATAATAAACTGTAATAAAATAATGGTGACACTCAAATTTCTTATTTTCCTATTCCTTCACAATTGAAAATTTATCCAGTGCTCTTTTAATCGTACAGTTATGTCATCTTTAGATTGGCATTTCATTTGCAGGGAACTTATTCTTATATAAAAATTTAATGACAGGTTTGTTGTTTTTTTTTTATATATGGGGAAAAAAACCATTAGCTCTAAGCTAAGGTCTTAAATTACATTGTATTATTTCTTGATAATTTTATTTCTAAATCCTTTGATAAAAGTGGGAGGAGTAATAATCAAAATGTTTTCATTCCCTAACTTTTGAAATGTGATCTTCCATTATTTTAGAAATGGAAATGGTTAGAAGAGTGGTATTCAAAGTGTATACCTTCAAACATTTCCAGGGGTTCTGCGAAAACTTTGAACCCAGTTAAAATTTTTATTCTTGTATGATTTTTCTGAAAGGGTTCAATTAACATTTGAAAAATTGTACTCAAAAAACTTAATCTAAACCGTATATTTCCAACAAGTATTTTTTTTATAGAATTATGAACATAAACTCTCATAATATTGTCAAACACCATCATCATCATCCATCATTTTCTTTGGTTTTCATTTTCTTTTATATTTGTAATTGTATATTAAGTATCATTTGTCTATCATGTTAGCTGTGAATTATCAATTAGAACCAGAAATATTTTTGATTTAGATTTTGCAACCTTTCGTGTTTATGTTGCCAGTGTCTATTATGCCATTTAAGAAGAAAAAGAAGAAGGATTGACGTTGAGAGAGGCGTATTGAAGTTTTGTTAAATGATTTCATGTATGAGATAAAATATTTAAAAAGAGAAATATATAAATGAGACAAAATATTTTGCTCTTAGCACCTTTAATAAATTTAGTTATAGCAAAGCCTTTTGAAAGTAAAATAAAATAAAGCTCTGTGGATAAAATGAATCAAAAATAAAGAACGGTTTCAACTCTTTTCCTGGTAACAAGTGAAGGAATAAAAATTTTTGTTGGCTAATTGATGGTTACTTTGCAATCAAAACTCACCTGAATAGATTTTGTATTCATTTATTAAGTTATTGTAGTAAAGAGGGAACTTGTTCTTTTTATGGTTCATAGATGGAATATATATTAAGAAAAATAAAACTCCTTTAATTAAAATAAAAGAAAAAATGGAACTCTACATTTTGGGAAATTTATGAAAAAAATCTCAATTGAACCAAAACACTCAAATCTCAGAAGTGGGATAAACAAATCAGTTGCATTATTGCATTCTGAAATGTAGTAGTTTAAAAAAAAATTAGGTGAAAAAATTAACCCTAATGAAGAAAAACAGTATTTTCCTTATAATTATTAAATCCTGTGTTAATATAAGTTTAGTAAATAATGATAGAAGACTATTACCAAATCCAGTTTTATAATATTCATTCCAGGAATGATTTATATAGAAGATTGAGCAAAGATAAATGCTCTTACCAAGCAAGCAGATTGGTTTTATTGCATTTATAATAATCTTAACTGCTGATTGAAAATTAAGTTTCTTGATCTTCAATAATTAATTTTATTGTTTGTTTTATGGGGAGCAAACTTATGCTGAAGAATTCTTGTTAAGATCTCCCTGCAGGAATACAAGCTGTCAATTTTTTCTTTTCTTTTTTTCCTTTTAACTTTGTAAACTAGTAAACATGCATTTGAATAAATTTTGATTCAAAATTTTACAGAATGTTTGGAACTTGAATTCACAAACAAGCTATATAAGGAATTTATAAAATGTAATGAAAAAATATTAATGGAGTAGAACCTCGATAATTAGAAGAAAGGCACTGCTGAATGGGTGAAAATCCCGATAACATATAACATCCAATGAATGTCAAAATAATGTAATAACAAAGTCCAGAATGCCCAGTGGATATATTTGTCTTTAGAAATTCAAAAATGTTTTAAATGTGGATATCTATACAATACAGAATTTAAAAACGATATACTTTCCCAAAAAAATTTAATACACCGTGCTCATGTTTACGAATGCACATTTTGTGAAAGTGAATATTAATTAAATGCTTGTGGAAAAAAGGTATTTTTATTTCTGTGTAGTAATATCTATGGTTTTGTGGCAACTTGTTTCCTCTGTAATTGGCACGTGCATTTTAATATGACTTGATCAAGTTATTAAAAAAAAAACGAATTTTCAAATTATCCTTGGCTAGTGCATCAAAATTTGGTTATTTTATTGCACATTTTGATCTTCAATCTGTGCTTCAGATATATGCCACCTCGCTCTCTATGGTAATGTTTGTGTTTTACGTAAAACCTAGCTAATATGGCATTTTAAATATTTAGTATACAAGGAAAATAAATTTTTTGTCTATGATGATATTGTTTCCAATTCATCTTGTTTTTTTTTTAAGACTTTATTCTATTTGTCAACGAGAGCTGATACTTTGAAAAAAAAGTCTTTTACTAACTATATAACAGGTAGGCCTATTCAGCAAATGATAGCATATTTAGAAAGAATGATGAGAATATGCCTTGAGTAAAATTTGGCTAAAATAAAAATAAAATATTTATTCCGTATCCACTCTATGTGTTAGTCAAAATGATTAGTAATCCACAAACGTCTTGGTGACACTCCAAGACTTAACAAGTCATAAGCTCTTATCCTCCTTTGGATGTGTGTGTGTGTGTTTGTCTTTTACTAACAGCCTCCATTGGGCTTCAGACAGTTGGGGGACAGCTCTGGGTTTGCTCAAGGTTTATAATTTTTATAAATGTGAATAGGATATCCAAAGGACAATCTGAAAGATAATCTACTGGATATCCATTGGATAAAGAGAAACAACAAAGGATGTCTAGGGAAGATCTATGAGACAACTCTGGACATTTTTAGATGACCCTGCGAGGTAAACTGTTGCGTGGAAAGGTCCAGTCACGATAGCATAAATTTTAGTCAGCTTAACAATTTATCATTTGGCTGAGCAGTATATCCAAATGGAGATCACAAAGAGATTGTGATACAATGGAACATTTTCTCGTTACTGGGAAAATTTGTTGTTAAACAGATTTAAATAAAAATTTCATTTTTGAAGTTATTTGTTACATAAATGTTGCTTCTTTAGGTCGACCTACAGGGCGATTCGTAAATCCCTTTGTAGTTTTGAAACTCAATAGAACAGTAATCATGATACATGTAACAGAAATGCTCGTGTCAGTGGAAGAGAATCTCTCCAAGATGTGTGCGTACCTTACAGGATGCTGGGACACACCCAGTGTCTGATGAATATAGGAGACCACATAGAGTCATCTCGTTGAGTTTTCGTTATGACTGCTCTCTAGCAGCTAAATCTGGTTGGTTTGTTTGGTATTAACATCCTTTTCAACTGCTATGGTCATTTCAGGACTGTGTTATAGGGGCTGCAAATTTTGCCTCGCAAAGGTTCTTTAACGTGCAGCCGGCAAACGACTACACGGGACCAACGGCTTTACTTCCGAAGTTCGTGATCTCAGGATTCCCCCCCCCCCCTGAAAAACTTGTCGTCGTCGTCAGGGGTTGAACCATGTCCTCGGGCATCAGAGGCGATCACGCAACCACTGAGGCAGCTAAATCTAAAAGTATGCAATGGTGCCTATTGTGAATGCAAGTTCTGAGAGATCCTCTATCTGCTGATATGATCTTTCTGCTGTCTGTCAACTTCTGAAATCTTGGATGGACTCTTAAATCACATTGTCTTACTTCTTATCTTATACTTAGCCCAAATACAAACTTTATTTATTTATTTATTTATTTATTTTTTAATAGAATCCAGTGCATCCATCCAGGGCCTGTATGACCAGAGGCCAACGAGTTGGGTCCCTGGAAGGACATGGATTGACGACTACTGTATGATGGTCGCCCATCCAGTGATTAGCCATGCTGATGTTGCTTAACTTCACATAATTGGTGTGTTCAACACGGGTATTCAGTAAAAGCCCACCAGATCACGGCCTCCCCAAATTTCATCTCCAATTATCTTTTCGTGAATTTATGAAAAAGATGTTTTAAGTTTTTCTGTCACTGGTTCTTTTCGTTTTTTTTTCTTCATTTTTTGTATCTGAATTAGATTTTGTTAAATATTTTATCAAGGAATACTTCGCTTTTAAAATTTTGCGCCACCATAGTCCATTATGGTCACAGGTTCAATTAATGCCCCAGATCCCCTACCCCCAATCTTGCAGTATTGACAGGAGTTTATGTACATGTAATATTGGTTTTGAAGAAGAGTTAGTATATGCGAATATATAATTGATTTTTATCTTGCAGAATTTGTTCATCCATCAAGAGCGTATACAAAATGGGGGGGGGGGGGGGGTGAAGGATCAAAGAGCTTATTCATTATTAAATAATTGCAGCGTGTTGTAATGGAGGTGGATTTAAGTTAAGCCCATTGTATGGTAATCTAGTTTTATTATGTAGCGTTTACTCAGTAGAAAGAGAATCGGTTCTTTTGTTCAATGTTTAAACAGAAAAAAAAAGCAGCCGTGTGTTTGTTTCCTTCGTTATATGACGCCACTTCACCCTTGTGACGTGGTCGGTCCCCGTGACATCGTCGTTGCCCTTAAAAAGCGAGGAAATCGCCGCCAGGGCAACAGTCAGTGCCAGTCTGGAAGACATCGTACTTCATCGTGATGTGACGACAAGCCACGAGCGATCGACTTTTTTTTTTTTAATTATCGTAGGATATTTTATTTATTTTTTATTTATTTACCGTTAACAACATCCATCGGATATCCACGAGGACTACCACGAAGATGGTTCAGAAGTATCAATCTCCTGTACGGGTGTACAAATACCCGTTTGAGTTAGTCATGGCGGTGAGTAGAGCGCAGAAAGAGAATTGTTCCTTCTTCGTTTTCACTTCTCTTGTTGTGTTGTTGTTGTTATTATTATTTGTTTATGCTGGGTTCCAAATGGGATGGAGATGAGTAGTGTTGTTGCCCTCGGTCAGTTGTCAATGGCTCTTCGGATGATCGAGAAGCCTGAATGAAACGGTAAACCAACGTTTCAACCGTTTCTTTATTTTTCGAGTGTTTTCCGCGTGGAATACCTACAATTGTAAGCGATTAAGGACGCGTATGAGATCGAGCGATCGGCTCTTTAAATGCCATGGCGAACTATAGTGAGGGAGTAGAGGGAAAAAATAAGTGAACAAAAAAAAAACAAAGCATGTTTTTTAACAATTGAGGACGAGTTCACCTACCTACGCACCTTTTGATTTACTTTTTCCCCTCTCTAAATGCGTGGGTGGGCAGTACCGACTTGTTCCTTCTACGAATGCGATCTGTCAAACATCTTTGTCAGGGGAAACGACGAAGAAATAAATTACGCCGGTTGTTGCCGTTTCGTCTTTGACGGAGAATCCGGTTGACGAAATGGATTTTGTTGGCGACCTTCGTGAATGGATTTCAACTCGTGCACCGACGACAGTGAATGGTTTACCTGTTTGGCGATCGATCATTTCGTTTTTAATGGCAATCTGTAAATGAAATTGGCCACTCATACGCTGTTGAATTCACGCATGTCTCAGGTTAGATAACGTTGGAGATGTTAAATACATATGACTGAACACCTGTTTATATCCCTACTTTGTTGAACTAATAACAAGTTAAGAATAACTTATAATTTTATTTAATACATGTATACCGATTAGATGTATGCACATGAAATAAAAGTGTGGTCTCACAGATGGAGACATTAAGAAATGTCACTATTAAGACGATATTGTCAAAAAACAATAAGATGAACCGAACAGTCAGATGAAGAAATAGTTTTGAAATGGAGTTTCAACTGCAGTTGTATTGATCTAATTGCACTCAGAAACCGATTTCAAAATTTTCCTTATAGATGACCTCTCTTAAATTCATGCTATGACTTTTTTTTTTTGGTTCCTTTAATTATTTTTACATTTGCTGAAGCGAAATAATTCTGTAGTCTTATATAAACTTTATTTCATTAACATTTACTTTTCTGTTGTTTTGGTGTTGAGGATTGTTACTAATATTTGAATCTGTTTTGAAATTCAGCCAAATGGGGAATTGGCCTACTGGGGTCTTCGAGCTGTTAGTAAAGGGATAAACACAAACATCATACTCTCAGTGGGATTAGAACCTGCAGCTCCTTGGTCTCAAGAGCAACACAACCTATAGCCTCGGAGTCAACTTGCATCAACATTTATATTGTTAACTTTTGAAGTGCTATAAAAGTATGTTTCATTGAGAAAATGTATATAGTAAACTTATAATTTTACAGAATTGCCCAAAAAAAAAAAAGTGAACTTGGATGAAATATATAAAAATAAAATAAATAAAAAAAAACTAAATCCAGATTAACAGATGTCTACATGTCTTGAAGTGAGAACTGTATATTGTTATTGGCAAGAATAATAAGAGCTGCCTCCTCCTCCTTTTCAAAGTCACGTTTTACTAGTTTTCTTAAACTGGCATTTAAAGACGATATTTTCCTTTTGAGTCACTGAATCATTCAAGGATGTGCAGCAGTTTTATTCTCTTGAATTTAGGGAATGAGCCTCCTGCACAAAAGATTTCTGTATATACAAATAAAATGCTCCTTTTTAAGAAGGGAGCATCGAACCTAATCAATATATATAAAAACTAGTTTTCACGTGTTGAATTCTGTCATATTGCTTGGTTCATCTTGATAAAAGATAATAAAAGACCTTGTAAAAAAAATGTCAAAGGTGAACAGTTGATTTTTGAGATACTTCTTTGTTTCACTGTAATGTTATATTATTTTTTCCATTTAAGTAATTTCCATCCAATTGTTGCTAAATACAAGAAAATCTCTTCCAGATAGAAAATATAACCAGGGAGTAAAGAATAGAATTACAACAGAAGTTGACTACAATAAATGTATTGCAATAGAGCATATAAAACTTGACTTGTTCATATGCAATATTGTAGATCATGTTTTTTTCATCGAGTAAATTCGGTATTTTCTTTCAAAGATCTAACAATTTGTAATTTAAAAGTCATTAAATATGACGGCCAATAAAGATGATGTAACCATTTCTGTCATTTCTCCCTCCAAAAAAAAAAACTTGTTCAATTTAAAGCAGAACCTGGGGGAGGGGGTGAAATGCTTGTTTTACTCTTCTTCTTCCTTCACTTATTTTTCCCTTTCTTTCTTTTTTTCTTTTTTTTTTTTTTATTATAAAATCAAAATTTATGGGTGGAAGAACATAAACGACAATTTTCTTAATTTTTTTTTTTAAATAACATCGTGAAAACAAAGTGATTGATGTTGCCATTGACAATTTAAACCATTGAAGGCAGGCGGAATACTTAAAAATAATATTGGCTATAAAAATTGCCTCTGTATTATTTTTAAAACTGTTATGCACAGCTGTGTATTTATTTCAGCCTGCAGCATAAATGCAAATTGGATTAACTTTTGAAATCTGTTAAAAAAGCAAATGAAAAGAGCTTTGTTTATTTATTTTTATTCCTAAAACAAAATTGGGTCATCCTCCAACTTCTTAAAAAAAAAAATAAAATAAAATAAAGAAGAAAAAAAAAGAAAATAAGGCTTAAATTCATACTTTTTTTTCTTCATAAATTAGGAATATAATGACAGCTAAAAGGAATTTTTTTTTTCTTGAAATAAATTTAATAAGTATTTAAAAGGTTGTTCTGATTTGCTTTCCTCTTTCTTTTCTCTGTTTATTTTTCCCTTTTCTCTCTCCCCCCCAATTAATGTTCATTCTTCAGCTTCCATGAATTGTTTGAGCATATTAAATTTAATCATCTAGGAATACAGACTCCTGAAAAGTGGCTGAGGAAACCAATACCCACAAATCATTGATTTAATCATCTTAGTTTATCCATCAACTTTTTGTTTCTCTTTATATTTTAATGGGATCTTCCATGGGCATGGCATTTAAATGATGTCTTTTGTTATTATAAGGCCTTTTTACCTTGTATTTGTTGCAAAAATAAAACTTTGAGGCAAACAACCATCTCAATTTAATGAAAGTTTAAAGCCAAAAAATGAGAATCAAAATGCTGTAGTAGAGGATTCTGAACCAACTAAGTCACAACCAGATCCTTTTTGCATACCAAATATGCCTTATCTCATACATTTAACATACGTATGATGCATTTGAGATGCTAATTGTTATCATTATTATATTGTAGTAGTGTCATAGCCTAATTGAAAATAGCTATCTATCAACAGTTGTTGGAATGGATAGTTATCATACAAAAGGATCATTTCTCTCCTATGCATCCTGTTTCCTTGTCATTATCAACACAGACCATTACGTAGAGTATATTGTAATCCATCTGGTTTTTGATCCAATGATAAGCTGAATAAAGAATACATATCGATGAAGCATTGCGATAATTGTATACTTCCAATTCTCATCATCAAATGATTCTATCATTGAGATTAGATTGCTCCTGATGTTCAATGATCGTTGATTATCTAAGTGTACAGTTTTCCCTCACCATATCCCGGTACACTTTAAGCAGCCTCACTGTATCAGGATTTTTTTACTTTTATATATACAGGGTGTCTCACTTAAAGTGAACCAATAGCCAATTTCTAAAATACAAATCTGAAAGAGTACTTTCAATGGAAGAATTATTGTACTTTTATGAGAGGGGTTTTTATATGAATTGCATTTCCAAAAAAAAAAAAAAAATTATGCCATTTTCGAATATGGAAGTCTACTTTGAAATGTGCAGGGGAAACTCCTATTGTTAATGGTTTTTTCTCTCTGATTGCATACAACGTTTGAGAAATGTTTTTTCTTGTTGTTTTTTCAATTGATCCAACCGTTTAGGAGATAGAGGCAGTCAGAGTGGTGTGTTTGGATTGAAAGAAAAGGCAAGAAACAGAAATTGTTCCTAAACACAATGGATTATAAAATGGATAGCATTATTTATTTGAACATAATATTTTTACACTAATGCTAGATAATGGTTGCACAATAAATGTTTCCACGTTTTAATAGATGCACCATCAACCTTAGTTTTCATTTAAATTAGTGAACAATTTCTGTCAAATGCCACGTCGCTGATTCAGGTTATGGTTCAAGGCGTTCTTCGTGGTTTTAAAGCTCTTTTTAAGTGTTTAAGAGCATAGGAAGTTCAATACATGCCATATAACCCAAATACTGTGAACACCATTATCAGATAACAACAACACGAAAACACTATTCCACAAAAAGATATTTTAATGACCTAGATGTACATTTCGGGGGCTATGCACCCTTTATCAGAGAGTAATTAACAGTCAAGATACTCAGAATTTATAAGAAACGACAAGATATAAACTGCCAATCACAAATATTACAAATAATTCAAGAAAAGAAAAATAAAATGACCAATCCAAACTATTCATGACTGAACGACGTCAAACTAAAAAAAGACACTTCGGTTAATAGAGCCCACCCCTCCTTATACTACTCAATAGAGCCAACCCCTCCTGAGAGGTAGCTACTGGCATAGAACCATCATCGCTGTTTAATACTGATTGGTTGCCTTGTTTTTTATAATCTCCAAACATTTCTAAAAAATATAGTAATCTGGCATCCTTACACGTGTGAATGATTTCAAATAACTTAGAAGAATAATCATATTTTTTCCCTAAAATGTGATCCGCAAAGGACGAAACTCTCAATTTTGCATTTTTTTATTCAAGCGATGTGTTCATTCGTCCCTTTATGAGCTGCCCACGTAATGTCGACCATAAGTGGTGCATTTAATCATGTAAACTCTTGCGCATTCTTCTGCTGCGATTTTGTCCTTAACTATGTTCAATTTTCCCTTACTTGTATTTGTACTTTTGGAGGCTATTTTAACATCAAAATCTTTACAGAGTTCTTTAAAACCTCTATTCAGTTTTACATTGCAGGGTAAAACTAGCAAAAAACTAACAAATTCTGTGTTCTTCGATTGTTAATCACTCACTAATGAAAGGAGCGTAGTCTCCGAAATGTACGCCTGGGTCATTAAAATATCTTTTTGTGGAATAGTGTTTTCATGTGTTGTGTCGTTTGCTGATAGCATAGGAATTGTTTATAAGAGCATGGGAAAGGTTTATTAGAGTGTGGGGAAGTTTAATAAAGCGTTAAAATGTTTATAAATAATAAAATAAATATAAGGTCGCTACTTGATGGATTTTAATCTATTGATGAGGGATTACTAATTTTCAAAGTGTATTGAAAATGAATGCATACGCACTGTGTTTCGAGCACCATTTTGAAAAGTCAATGTTTCGAGTACTGTGATAAAGAAATTTCCCTTTGATCTCTAGTTGCAAAATTCTTCCTTTCCCCGTTTAAATCTTTTTCAAATTATTGGAGTTATTTCTCCAGAACTTAAATTTCCCTTTGCAACATTTTAATAAATTCATATTAACTATCCTTTCTAACCAGTAACTGGTTAAATGGTCAGTGAATGAGGAAAAGATTGCTTTTCTGGGTGATGTATGTGGACAAGTTCAACCTAGTCAATTTAACTTCACATAACTGGACACTAAAAAATACTTAACTGTTATTAGAGAACAATGACTCTATGAGATATAAAAGAAGTACATCTATCCTTGTTTATCACTGATCCAGGTTATCACGGTACCCTTGATTGTGACCCTTGTCATGCTTTTCACGGATTGATCCGTATTATCATGGGTCAGTGAACGGTCACAATTGTAAACCTGGCAAGCAAATTTATAGAATTACAGTCGAACCTCGTTAATACGAATCTCAGGAGACCAAAAATTTTGTTCGTATTATCCGATAATGAAAGGAAGCACTGATGTTATTACCCACAAGTGATGGCAGTACAGCTTGTGATGCTTAATGACTGAAAGGAAGCAAGGCCAATGAGCAGGAGTTGGTCAAGCAAGCACGAAAGTGTAATATGTACTTTCGGTGATGTAGAGATGGGGAAGCAGGAGTGGCGTGATGCCCCAGAAACAATATAGTCTTTAATATCTTGGGGGGGGGGGGCCCACGACAGAGTACGATAACACGGGTGAAACAATGAATACCATACCCCGGGTGCCATTTACCCTTGCTACACCATTGCGTACTTTTCACAGTGATTTTATTATTTCCTGATCATATAAAATTATTTACATATGAAATTTTAGTGAAATATTAAATTATTAAATATGGTATACTTATTAAATAATTAAAATTAAATACCATTACATGTATTAAATTTATTTAGTGGTAACATGTGGATAAGTTGGAAGGCATTTTGGAGGTCTTTGGATAAAACCCTATTTCCCATAGGTTCTGTTATGCGTTTATCACTATGTTTTTTTGGAACCAAACTCCCACGATAATCGAGGATAGATGTACCGTAAAATGTTTCTATACTGAAAATTGCTGAAGCTTACATTTTAATTATTAGGATTTAAACTGTTTGAGGGTTAATATTGATGTTGCATTTGATTATCTATCTTGTGCTTTTTTGCTGATTTATATTTTTTTAAAAACTTGCTACTCTACATTTCCGCTTAAACTTTTAAGCAACTTTTTAATCTTACAGAATTTTTTTTTTTTTTGTATTTGCTCATCTAGAGTAGAGGTGTCAAACTTGCCTCAACACCTCTCAGTCAGTGCAGCCCGAAGCAGATTAAAAATGTATATTGCAGCTAATATTTTGGGTATTGTGATTTTTAATTTGTGATCCATAAGAATCTTTATAGACAATTTTCAAGCCTCACTCCAATTTGAGTTTGACACCACCGATCTAGAAGTATAAGGGCACTGTAGCAATGGGCACTATTTTATTTGAAAAAGCTTTAAACAACGTTAGTTAGTTTTTTTTTCGTTTTGTTTTTTATTTTTATTATTATTTTTTTTTGCTTTTAACACGGTTTGAAAAGTCCATATGCTCCACTTTTAAAGTAATTGAATCTAAACTATGTAAAAACAACCTAACATCTGTCTTTTACTGCATAAATCGTATTGGACAAAGTTGCATGTCAAACCTTAAACTCGTGTAAAATAAACATTGTTAAAGAAATTATTATTTGGGTTTGTCTTTTTTTCTTAAATCATTTATACCCTTTGCTGCTATTTGATTATTTTTCATGAGAAAATATAATAAAGTTTGCATATACAGGGTGTCTCAAATCTTCCTGGGTCAAAATTCTACAGATGGAGAGGTCAACAAATTTAGTCTTCTGAGATACAGAATCAGTGGTTGGAATGGAAATATCAGGCACCATAATATCTTGTTGTCCACGAGATGCAACTTGATGCCAAGCGCCTGCTCACTTAGATGTTGATGTCGGCTAGCATATGGACAACAGATTCCCTAATTGTATTGGAAGAGGAACTCTCTCCCATGGTAATACAATTGCTGGATCTAACTCCTCTGGATTTTTTTTCTTGCGGGGTCGCACCATGTCATTGGTGTATGAAACAAAATGGAATCTGAGGCAGTATCGCCTGCCAGGAATATTTGAAGAGTTTGTCAAAATTCATGTGCTTTTGTAATTCATGTATTGAGACTGATAGTTGCCCTTTAAACACTTGGTTATGAGTTTTTACTTGTTTATGATTGCAGCTTACAAAAACGTTCCTTACATATATAACGCATTCAAAATCTTGTGGTGCTTGAAACATGCGTTTTCTCTACCATTTGTGGAATTTTGACCCAAATAGTTTTGAGACAATTTGTATTAGTAGACAAGCACTTTCTATGGTTTTGCTGCATCCCTAATTTTCATCATTTTTTTTCTCTCTCTTCCCCATCTGATTTCACTTAACTTCTTTAAAATGCCAGTCTCGAAGTAAAATTTTATCTTCATTTTCTTCTAAGTTATTGGTAATTTGTGTATGCCATTCTCAAAAAATTTTTTTTCATATGTACTTTCCTATAAATTATTTATCTTAATGAAATTTTATAAACTTAGTGAATGGATGGTTTGGTAATATGTTTTATCAGGCAGACAATTTTAATTTAAATTGCAGCAGTGACTTGTTCCATCATATTTACTTAAGTGTCTCTAACTGCTTGTTCAGAAACGAGCGTTCTTAGTTTCGACCACCATTCTACAGACTTATCTGCATCAAATTCTCACAGTCTATAGGATCCGGTGTCAGTGTTGCATCTAGATTAAAACAGAAGCATAGTGCTCTGCCCTTTTTCAATGCACCCTGCCCTTTATCAGCGTCCTGTGTAATGTTTCATTGGATTTATTTAAAGTAGCCATTGTAATATGCACTTATGTCTCCGACTGCTCTATTTTCTAACCAAATGTGCCCTATTTATTGTTCACTTCCCTGTCCTGCCATTTTAGTAGATGCAACCCTGAGTGTCTTTATAACACACCAGAGCCCTCCTGAGTTATTTTGAATACTAATATATTTTAATTATGATTATATTGTTGCAATGTTATTTCCCATTCTATTGTTAACTATTTTTATAGTCTTTTGTTGTTTTTTTTTCATTTGCTCTCTGTACACTGGGCTCTTCATTTTATTACTCATTTTGCTCTTAATCCTTTGCTGTTGGATCATCAATAAAGTTAAACTTAATCTTACTGAAAACATAATCTTTGAATTATGATAAATTAACAAAAGCCAATCGAACCTATATTGTTATTAACCGATTAATAGTTACCATTTTCTAGCTGTCAATTTTTATGAAATTTTTTTCCTGTTCTCTTATTTGGCACAATAAAATTTGAAAGAATTTCAATTCATCATGCGTTTTTCTGAATTTCTTTAGGCATATGAACGCCGGTTTCCAACATGTAAAATGATCCCAGTTTTTGTCGGGAGCGACATACTCTCCGAGTACAATAGTGAAGACGGCGCTGTTCATGTAATTGAAAGAAGGTGTAAATTAAATGTAGATGCACCTTATCTTCTTAAAAAGGTGATTATTAAAATAAATAAAATATAAAATTGTCCTTTTCTCTCTTTTTAAGTTGTTGTTGTTGTTATTATTAGGTAGCCAAATATTGATAATTTCAACAAAAAGGATTTAACTGTTAAAATTTTAAATAGTTTTAATATATCTTTGCCTGTTAAAATTTTAAATTTATCCTGGATTGAATATCTGATTATTCTATGTAATTTTGGGAAATTGAAAAAAGAGAATAGTTATACTGTAATGTATATATACACAACTTGGTTTGAATCCCCCCCCCCCCCCCACCTCCATTGTATTCCCTCTAGTTTTATTACCAGATTATTATACACATTTTTCATAAAATGCAGTAATGAATTTTTTTAACATTTCATAATAATTTATGCATATTATATAGCGAAAATTACGGCAAGTCCAGTTTCCTTATGAAATATAATATCACATTCAATTTCATAAAATAATACAAATATTTCTTAATTTATTGGTTTATTTTAGTTATTATTTAATTATTTACTTTTTTATTTAATTATTTGATCATTTATTTATGTTGAAGTTAAAAAACAAATAAATCAAATAAACCAATAGAAAACATTAAAAGTCCTCAACCTCTCATTTAAAAAGTACAAATATTATCTTTAATCTGTGCAGGTATATAATAAGTATATTTTTCATTTATGAAATGTAAATTGCTATCAGAAATATTCTTCATTTAAAATTGTAAATTCCATATCAAAATGATGATACATGTATCAAAAATATTTATGATTTAAATATCGTTTTGATATGGAATTTACAATTTTAAATGAGGAATATTTCTGATAGCAATTAATGTTTCATAAATGAAATATATATTTATTATATACCTGCATAGTTTAAAGTTATAATTTTGAAGGATAAATATTTGGATATGAAACTTAAATATTTTTGATACCAATTTACATTTCTTAGATGAAAGCTATTTGTAATATATAGCATAAAGATTATATTTGTAATATTTTTTTGAAATTTAATATGGTGACAATATTATTGTACAGTCTCGTAAAAGATCAGCAGTTGAAGTAAAACTATTTTATTGACATTGCAAAGCGAAAAAAACGGGACGAACTTATGCATTAACCCAATAATTAAATTTTTTTTGTTGAGGTTATTAGTAATCTTTGGCAAGATTTAATATCATTAAATCATTATACAGCTCTGTTATTTTTATATATTTTAACATATGGCAAAATCCCCTTAGAAGACACAGACTGTATTATATTTAAAAAAAAAAATCAAATAATTTGCTTCTTAAATAAATTAACCCCCTCCCCCCCCTCCTCAGTCTTTTTTTCTTCTTTCCGTTTAACATCATTATTACATGTGTTCTTTGATGAATTTTTAGCTGTTTGATTTCGACTAAATACACATATAGACTTGTAACTAGTGATCACCATGTGTAAAAAATGAAATCTTCTTTTTGGTTTCAAGTTGCACTATGCTTATTTTCCCTCCTGATCAGACCAGCATAGAGATTCTAATGCATTTTGTGTATCTCAAGTGTCTGCTTTGTTAATAATGAGCTTTCATATCTCCTCTTGAAATTGGAAATTTATTATACCATCACTTATTTATAAATACAAGATATGGAGGCTTGTGATATATTTTATTGATGAAAAATCCATCAACCTGTTTGCCATTTCCCCCCCCCAGCTTTCTCAAGGTGATGGAAGGAATAGGTGCTTAGTATGTTTCAGTATACAAAGAATACAAAGTTATAGAGACCTTGAACTATATTAATCATTATTTCTTCTTTGCAATCTCTAATTTACTGTTAATTAAAATTTATTGGTTAATTTTATGAAAAATAAGAAAATTCAAAATTTTTATCTTGGAAGCGAAAAGTTTTCTGGAGGAGACTAGGAGACATCAGAACAGTGTCTTTATTAAAATCTGTGTAGTGCAAGCAGGTAACTGTGGCCTCTGGAAAATGATGCTGGTTTTATGGTTTCTGTTCTCTACTCAGAACATGAAGAGACTTTGTGCTTTATAGAAGATTTTTATACATAAACATTCTGGGGTTTTTTTCTTGCCTAAAATCCTTGAATAAACTAATTTATTTTTGCATCATGAAGATACAAATAAAAATATTGTTTTTACACAGATAGTTGGTGTCGACTACATATACTTTATACAGAAAAACTCATTGGATCGCCGAAATCGTGTTTTAAAAATTGAAGCTTTTAATGAAAGTTTTTCATCAAGAATTGTAGTCAATGAAAATTGCCTATATTCTGTAAGGAAAATAAATTTTTATGAAGATTCTGTACCTATTTCTCCAAGTGCTATTGAACTAATTATATAGTTTGTTTTCCAATAGGTACATCCAGAAAATGCTGATTGGACATGTTTTGAACAGTCAGCTAGTTTAGATGTGAAATCGTTTTTTGGATTTGAGAGTACAGTTGAAAAGATTGCCATCAAACAGTATTCGATGAACATAAAAAAAGTGAGTTAAAATTCAACTCTCTTATTTTGTTCACTTATTAATAATTTTTTTTTTATTTTCAAGAGACATAAAATAACTATTCTATTACTAATGATGTTTTAAAATTTTTAGGGAAAAGAAGTGATTGAGTATTATATCAATGAATTAATTAGTGAGGGCATCGTATATATTCCACCTTTCGAAGATTATAAAACGCAAACAAAAATGCTCAGCAATTCTGAATCAAACCACGAAAATGTCAAAAGTCTTCCAGTTGACAGCAACGTTAGTGTACAGAGTAATGCTTCTGCAAGTTCGTCGTTGGCTGAGACGTTGCCTTCTGATGGTAAAAATAATGCACTAGTATAATTTTAATTTGGATGATTTGCTGATGACTTCTCTAATGAGATATTTTTTTGAAAATTTTTGTTAGATTCCAATTTCAAGCTAGATACTGATTACATTGAACGGTGTTTGGGAGAGTTGACACCTCTCCAAGAATCTTGCCTCATTCAGTTGCGACGTTGGGTTGCAGATGCTCAAAAAGGAAAGGCAAGTGAAATTTTTGGAATTTGATTTCAGTTGCCCCCCCCCCCTCCAAAATAGAAAGAAAGCAAAGTAGGATTGGGGAATGAAGCTATATTGATTGGTAATCATTAACTTCTAAGCACTGTTTTTACCAAATTGGCAAACATTATAAATTGGTGTTTTATAATGCCATTATTCATTTTTAAACAGATTGTGGATTTAAAACACAATTAGAATATTCTCCCAAAACTCAAGACAAATTCTGAACGCAACACCTTTTGTTTTCATATAACCTTATTCGGAGCTTTTGGACAGTCATCTGAATTACAGCAATCTGATTATACGTGGCGATTCTAAAACCCTAAAACCTATTTTCTCCATTATTGTCTCCCAATATAAAGACAACTTTTTTAAAATTTGCCCTAGAAAATTCATCGTTGCCTGAATTTCTATTGGCACACAATTCAATACACAGTGTGTCTCCAAAGCCGCGTGCCATTTGAAAAGTTTATGAATGTTGACTTTATGTTCACACGGTGTCGAAAGCTTATCTTTCGTGTTCGAAATGTACACCTTGCACTCACAGACAATGTCTCACACAATCCAAATTTTCATCTGTCACGCGTAAAAGTGTAGCTGGTGGGCTTGGGAATATCAGGGTGCCGGCGATGAAATTTGTCTGCAGCTTCTCCAGATGTTCTGTGGTGATCTCCACAAAGAAGTATCAGCTCTACACGTTGTTCCGGTGTCAGCATTATTCCTCTACTTTACTATTTCACCTACAAAATCAAAGCAACCAAGTAATCCATTTGGCATGCAACTTTTGAGATACTCTGTAGAGGTTGGTGTACAACAAAAGGTGTTCATATGGAGTGTTATTTGTAGTCATTAGCTCTTCAATTTTGCTTTGATAGGGATTTATGACATGATAATTATTATGAAAAATACAAATTCTTTAGATATATGTGATGTAAAAGTGACTTGGGCTTGATCATGTCTACTTTTTTTACCATTATTGTAACGATTTTTAAAGAGCACTAGGATGGAGTTAACCACTACCCACATCATTACAAGCTATGTTATAAACATTGCTGATTACTTTTTTTTGTCAAATTTCTGAAACCTTAGGTTAAATACAGATACTTGCATAGGATAGTATGCGACAGTACTTTCAGCTTAAGCAGCACTTAGACTTGTTTCATGTGTATGTAGATCTGTTGCATTGTCAGTTTCAATATTTACTGTAAATTACGATATAATACATACAATAAAATATTTACAGTCCCCATTTTGTTTTGATATTATCGTTGTTTAACAGATATAAGAAGAAATTGGGTTGCAGGACTTGTGAATCACTCCATATCTACTCTTTCGATTTGGCATGTGATAATTCTTTGAATATTTTGTCCACTACCCATAAAATATTTGCTTTTAACAATTAATTTCTTCACTATTGACTTTTCATGCAGTGTTTTCTTTTTTTTTTTGTAAACTGAATCAGTTAAACCACAATTTTAATGATCAATAGCAAAATAGTTAAAGAATTTAAAACCCAACACTATTAATTTGTAAAATAAAAACTAGGTAACAGCTCCGCATCGATATCTGTTGGAGTTTTCTTGTTGGTTTGATCAGTACAACTACAACTTCGCAGCAATAAATGAACACAGATAACTTTACAACATTAATGTTGCAGAGATGAAATATCAATCCTTAGCAGTGTTCTCTCCAGAAAATTTTATCAGGTGGGTGGAAAGATAAAATAGCCGGGCAGACAACAGTTAAAAACAAATAAATACTATGAGGTTTTGTGCAGCTTTTCGTGTATTCAGTCGGGCGGTCACCAAATTCAGCCGGGCGGTGCGCCCCTTCAAAAGGGCCTGGGCAGAACCCTGCTTAGTCTACAAGTGATTTCGCCAGTCTGGACTATGGACTCGGTCTTTCAATTAGGTGAAATAATTTTAGTCAGTCATTTTTATAAAGGCGCACATATTTGCAAATGATATTCATTTTCTCAGATAAAGTGTTTTAAAAACTGTTTCTCAGAGATTCAATTTTTGTATATAATTTTTTAGTTTTTTATTTACAAATTACCGTAATAAGGTTTTGGGTTTTAAATTGTTTAACTATTTTGCAGTTGTAATTATCCAGTCCCCAATGTTAAGGTTTTTGTAATGGTACACAATTTTAATGTTTGAATAAACACTCAGTTTACAAACTCATATTGCACTCGTATTGCATTGCAGTATAAGCAGATTTGCATTATAATGCATGACATGATAAGAGAGTTAAGATGTTAGTTTCGAAGTAAATTATATGAATTTGCTGTAATAATTATCATCATCACAACCTGAAGAAGACTGGTATAAAAGGCAAAACCGGTTGGTTGTTGTTACCTTTTCTAATAAATTGTATTGTAAAGCATTTGTTTTTTTTTTTCGTTAAATGATACAATACGAAGCCTTCTCATAATAATTTTTCCTTAACATTTTACTCTTTAGGTACCCAGCGATTCAACTCTATTACGTTTCTTACGAGCACGGGATTTCAATGTGGAGAAAGCGCGTGATATGTTGTGTCGGTCATTGTCTTGGAGGAAAAAATATCAGGTGGATCGGATTTTAAACTCTTACATCACGCCGCATGTGATTAAAGAATATTTCCCTGGTGGTTGGCATCACTGTGATAAAGGTGAAATAATTTTGCCTAAGTCCCCACAGCTTTTATTTATTTTATCTTTTTAATAATTTCCATTATATGAAAACTTAAAATTATCACCAAGGTATTCAATTATATAGTTGGAATTTTACAAGATTTCAGTTCAGTGTTATCCAGTCTTTCTATAGCACATAGGCAATTATGACATCAAATCAAAATCTCATGTTAGCAGCCGAAGACGTCAAACACCGTCCTCGAAACCATTGATAACCTACTCTTTCAATAAATCTTGACGATGCATTCAGAGTCACGAGGGGAGGGGCGGGGCAGACAAAATATGAGAAGACGGGGCAATAAAATGAATATCATTCAATTGCAAGGGCGCCATTGAGCACAAGCAAGCGATACGATAGTTTCAAACTGCATATCGCACCAAAACAAAATCACAATTTTTTTAAAGTAATAAGAACTCATTGGAAAAAAAGAATGGCTTCAATAAATCAATTATCTCAGAATGATTTTGGCAAATATAAAACGGTTGGTGAGAACTGTCACATGAAAACATGGTGGTTCCAGGCTGGTCAATATTCAAATCTGAGGATCAGTTATTTATTTGTAAAATTTGCATATCTTTCGAAAAGAATATTTTACAACAGGAAACTGTTCAGTCATGCCTAAAGTTGATGATTTTCAAAAACATGAATATGGTAAAGATCATTAAATGGTCATAGAAGTGAAAAACTTTATTTAACTTGGTTTAATGTATGCACATTTGTTGTTATTATTATTATTAATAATAAAATCACCAATATTTTATTATTGTATATCTTATCATTGTCTTAAGGAAAGAGTTTCTATCATTATTTTTTGCTTCACCAATATGCCATGCTCCTTAATTTTAAATTTGGTTAAAAATGTGAGATTCTGGCTTAAAGAAAATCGCTGTTGGCTAAAATATTGGTGATAAAAATTTCAAATACTGAGCAGCCACTCTTTTTGTGTTTATTATCCCTGAGAATTAGTATATTTTGCTGATTAATTCTATTATGAATATACACGGTGAGTTTAAAGTCTTTTGGGGGGGGGGGGGGCCCCATACGATTTCAAAACGAGTGGAGATACAACAAATCTGTTTCAGGTAACATAGAGGAGTTAGGTATGGGCTAAACTTTGGAGGTGCTGGATGACAAGTTTTCACATCGATGGATTGGCTGAGGGGATTCAGTTCATTCCACCACGTTTGCCTGATTTGACACCACTTGATTTTTACTTTTGGGGATCCATCAAGGACAAGGTGTAGCCACTGTACCGCCATCAGGAAATGATTTGAAACAAGTCAATGTAGATGAGCACTGAAATTTCATTTTGTTGTAGTGGTTTATTTTTATATTTATTTATTTATATATTTTTAATCAGAGTTTTGACTTCTACAACTGTACAATTGGAAATTTTTCTCTACCTGTAACGATTACAAATTACAAGGTGCAAAATTCGAGGTCAAAGGTCAAAATTGACACCACCATTGTTTAACCCTACATGTTGCCTGTAACAGATTTGTTTTATCTCAACTTGTTTTGTAAATAAATATATAAAAATAAATGTATGTGAGGGTAAGTATCCGCATATTTTTTTTAATGTTCTGTGGATTGGCAGTATTGCTTTATGTATATACCAACAGATGGCACCTGCATCTCCACTTGTGGAAAGTTGCCACATGGAAATGGCCTGCTGTGAATTTCTCAATGTATTTCAACACACTTCATTATAATAAAGTACAATTTGCGTATTGTGCTGAAAGTATTCGATGGATTTCTGCTCATTGCCCACCTTCAGACCACAAAAAAAAAAAAAAAAATAGATCACGGCACCTGATCCTCCTTAGTCCAAATGGTGTGTGGCACAGCCGTTTAATTGTGCCACAATGCAAAGCTAAACTTTCTACAAGCAACAACAAAGGTGCCATCTGCTGGCTCCAAGTGCATACAGCTATATCGCTATCTTGCAAAACATTAAAACACACATGCGAATTCTTATTGGCTTGCCCTCTTGCTTTATTTAGATGCTTACTTTATTGAAGTGACCTCTTCATTTTAATTATAACTTTCTTTTTTTAGATGGTCGGCCAATTTATGTCCTTCGTCTTGGCCAAATGGATGTAAAAGGTCTTGTTAAATCAGTAGGAGAAGACGGTATCCTCAAACACGTAAGGCTAAACTCTTTTGTTTATCACTTGATCTGCTTTGTCAAATTTGACTTCATCAATAAATTGGTTACACAATATAATCAGTTATACCGTTGATTCATTATTGAATCTCTGTCTTGTGGCAAACATGATCATAGGATCATGGTGGGGAGCTGCGAGCACTTGGCACATAGCTAAAGGGCAGGGACAGCAGACTCCTCCAACTGATACATTCCCCAGTTTGTGCCTCCCCTTCCAATAACTGGATGAATTACATCAGATATTGCATCAAAATCTAAAAAAGTTAAGACATGCTTAAAATTGCATCACATAAAAATTGCATCACCCTAGACATGCTTCCTCAAGTGTGAGATGAAATGGATAAGTGCGCCTCCAGAGGGGGACACATAGAATTTTTGTAAACATCGTATTTAAAAGTTGATATGCCTAGATGTACTTAAAAATTTATCTCCTTGCTTTATATTTATTTGTTTAAAAAAAATAGCACTTATCCATCCCTATACGTGTTTATCCATTTTTCCCACATATGCACCTTGACGATTTAGGTATTTATCCCACCGCTGCACCAATTTCAGAAGACAACGCTCATAGAACAGCCAATGGCGCACAGCAGATTTGAATTCCTCGTCAGTCTCAAACCTCTGACCACCCAGAAATATCTTCATGGGACCAAAGAGGTGGTAGTCCAAGGGTGCTAAAGTCCGAACTGTAGGACCAGTTTTGCTTTGACGACATTGGCTATACGCAGGCGTACGTTGTAATGAAGAAGTCGAACATTGTTTCCTCTTTCTGGTTGATTATCCTGAATAGCACGTCACAGTTTAGTTAGTATTTCACAGTAGATAGCGGCATTGATAATTGACCCATGAGACAGTTACTCTGCGAGTAAGATGCCTTGCATATCCCAAAAAACTGTAAGTATAATCTTCAAACTGAAGGAAAAACTTAGAATTTTTTATGAACCGGAAAATGTGGATGTTTCCACACCATGCTTGCAGTTTTGATGCTTATGTGTGAAGTGAAGACCCAGAATTCATCTCCTGTGACAATGCCATTCAAAAACTCATTTTCCTTCTTGGCTGTACCGATGCAGATATTCAGACTGCATGCCATTCTGTTGCCGGCCTGTTCTGGTGTCAGACTTTTTGCGGTATCCAAGTTTTTAATTCACCATATCCCATGCAGATCTATAGGATATGTGAATGCAACGGTTTTCTCCAATTGTGGTTTAATGTCCTCGATAATAACTAGTGTTGCTGCTGACGCTGGCTGCCCAGAACGCCGTTTATTCGCAAGGCTAACTCTTCCTTCCCGAAACATTTTACTCCATTTGCACACATTGGAATGGGTCAGACAGTCGGCACTGTAAACTTCTACCATTTTCCCAAGAATTTCAGCAGGTTCTTACCTTTTCTAATTTTATAACAGCGCGTTGTTTTTCCACGGTAGACAATGTGATAGCGATGGCCGTTTGTAAAACGACTGGTAGCACATAGTATGCGTGTGCAGGAACAGTTCTTGTTATGTGATGTCTGTGCATGTACTCTGCCTTCATTTTGGCTATGATAAGTTTTACATGGCGATTATATTTCCTCCGTTAAAAAATAAATGGTGTTACTTTCTGTTATCCCCTCGTAACTAAGACAATGACACTAGTTGAAATCCTGATTCTTTTGTGCCCAATCTTAAATATTCAATATCATTTCATTGTCATTTTTGGAAAAATTTTTACTTACAATATCCATCAAATTTTGAGTATTTTCTATTTACCTTTTACATATCTTAAAATGTGTGCATTTACGTGTAGATTAATAAAATGAACATTTTATATATTGCATTTCTAGACTTTACACATATGTGAACAGGGTTTAAATAAAATAGAAGAAGCAACTCGGTCTACAGGTAAACCAATAAGGTAAAAGAAGCTCTTAATATTCTTCAGCTCTATAACAACTTGTTTTTTAAAGTATGAATAACTGACCTCGGAAGAGCAAAATGGTAGCGTTTTTTTAATGGTGCCTAAGCGTTTTGAAATACTTCTTCTTCGGAAGATAAGGGAGCACATGAAAACTGACTGTGAGAAGATCCTCAACAACCAGACCAGCTTCAAAAAAAGACCCCCTTCCTGGATGCAGTAAATGACATAATTAATCGAGCAGGTAGAAGGCTGCGTACTCATTCAATGAACAAACCCTGGCAACACACTAATCTCACTCCGCTTATAAGAGTGCTCAACTCATAAGAATATCATTTGACCTGACTGTTTATTAAATTTTTTTAATTGATTATTAATGTTTGTACAAAAATCTTAACATCTGTCAAGCCTATTCTGTAGCCCACCAATCAGCGAGAAATTCCGTTTTCCTGATTGGGGACAATCTCCATGTATTTGACAGTGAGAGCTTCCCTGAAGAAGTGTATTTTGAAACGTGTAGGTGCCATTCAAAAATGCTACCATTTTACTATTCCGAGGCCAGTTATTCATACTTTGATTACGCCAAAATTGACCCAACATACAGTTACTGAAGTTGTTTTATTTTTGTTTTTCCTTTGATTTGCATTTTTATAATGACATAACATTTTTTCTTCCATAGCACATGGACGTGCTTAGTCGATTTGGATGGATTAAACATGCGTCATCTGTGGCGCCCTGGTGTTAGGGCTTTGCTCCACATCATCGAGATAGTGGAAGCCAATTATCCCGAAACAATGGGTCGAGTCCTGATTGTTCGAGCTCCCCGTGTGTTTCCAGTGCTTTGGACTGTAATCAGTAAATTTATTGGTAAATGGTGTTTCTCATATATTTTCCATAATGAACTTAAGTAAACAGCTGATTATAAGAAAAGTGAGAAAAAGTGTTAACCTAAATTTAGAATTAAAAAATTAGATTTTTTTTTTTTTCTTTTTTAAGACTTATACGCTTTTTTTTTTTTTTTTTTGACTTTTTGAGAATCGCTAGTTTTCTTATAAATGTCACAAAATATATATAGATGACAGAGATGTACAGTATGAACATATACTAAGCATGATGTTCTTTACACTGAACATCTGTAAACCAAAGGCCACCTTTATTTCAGTGCATGAAACTATTCTAAAGCCCGTTTTCCATTTAGCATCTCGTTAGCGTTTGTCAGGCGTCTGTGATGTTTTGATGTATTTTTTAAAAACGTACTTTTCAAGATCTGCTGGCATGGTTATGTTTTTAGCGGTTTTTTCAGGCGTCTTTTCAGATCTAGCCAATCAGGTGCAATCTACTTTGCTATAGATTCTGGGTAGTTGTCTTTGCCGATTCAGATGGAGAATCATGGCTGCCGTAGCTGCTGTTTGCCGACGTGGGTTCTCGTGACTTTTCCCTCTTGAATTTATTAATAAGCAGGTTATAAAAATTTGGTGAATCATTTATTTACTAAGTAAAAATGATGTAGTAATAAATTCAAAGCGTGAACATGATCGGAGTGGTTGACATCCTCTTTTTCCATCACCTTGAAAGAGTGACAATTGTTTGCAGAGACTCGACCAATCGGATCAGACCAGAGTCCGGATAATGCTTGAAATTGCTAAATGGAAAATGACCTGGCTCACGTACTAATCATGATGCTTCTTGCAGGCGACGATTGCAAGAGGCTCAAAAGTCGCCGCACATTACGAGACGCCTAAACGTCACTAAATGGAAAACGGCCTTTACCGGTTTTCTGCAGAGTTTTCTAAGTTTGGCTTAAATTATTCACAGTTATTCATTTTAGATACGTCGCTCGTACGTCCATATTTTTAATGCTAATTTATAATTGTTGTTCTGTGAATTTGTTAAAAGTGTTCCATCACTTTATTTTGTTTTAAGAGGAAATGTTTCTGCGATTTCAAAAAGATAAGAACTAGCGTCTTAGAGCATGAAATAGATTTTTTTCCATTAAGTTTGTTGTTTGTTAATGAATTGTGTATGTATAATTTTAGATGAAAATACTCGTGAAAAATTTTTATTTTATGGAGGAAATGATTACCAAGATCCTGGCGGACTAGTCGATTACATGAAAGGCGAATTCATTCCAAGCTTTTTAGGTGGTGAATGTCAGGTAATACATCAAATGGACTGGTGATTAATGTTTTATGGAAAGCAATGGAGGATGAGTTGATAAAATATTAAGTTTAATGTGCGAATAAAACACCATTAATTTTATTTTTAAGGCTTCCATTCCTGATGGGGGTCTCGTACCAAAATCCCACTACATGTCTGTGGAAGAATACGAGCGGACGGAGGAGCATCTGTTGCGTGAGGACAGCATTTACCATTCAGTCGCTCTCAACAAAGGCCAAATCCATGAAGTATTAAACTTAATGTATTAATTATTGTTTTTTGCTATTTAAGATTTTATGTGACTTTCAATACTGAATACTCTTACTTTTTTTTTTTTGGATAGATTGTTATTTCAAATGTTGATAAAGGCTCTGTTATTTGTTGGGATTTTGATGTTCTAAAACAAGATGTGAGTTTCACGGTCTTTCATACAAATCTTCCTTTGAGATTGGAGAACAACCAAAATACATCTGGCCTCCACCCATTGATCTCTGATTCAAGCCATTTGTCTGTTTTGGATAAAAGTTGGCAGGAAGGGAATCAGTACTCCAAAGTGGAACCACTTCTAATATGTCATGATGGCGAAAGCATACAAGTAAATTTTTGTTAAAACCAAATAAATTAATACATGTAGTCATAAAGAACCATCCTATAATTTTGAAATATCCTATTTCGTTCTGGTATTATTTTATTCCGAGTACATACTTGGAATCATTTTGGAAAGTGAGCAAATGCAAAGCCAACTGGTTCCTCACTTAGGAATTGTGCAACTTTGTACCAAAGAAATTAAAATGTTAATAATTGCAATTCATCAGTGTTTTTATAAGGGTCCAACCCAGACGAATATGGAGATTGATAGTGATCTTACAGTATAACAGAGGGACAACAGAGATTCCAACTAGTTTTGCCATTTATTCCCGGCTTTATCAAGGATAACACGACAAAAGGGGGGGGCTAAGGAAGGCACGTCTGCGGCATTGAAGGATACGGGAAAAAGTAGAGGACGAGAAGCCGTTTATACGGGCGAGGGCGTGGATGATACGGAGTTCGGAGGCACGGGAAGGGGGACTGAGGGCACGGTCAATGAAGAAGCGTAGGGAGGCATGTTTGTGGGCAGGAGGGGGGGGGGGTGTGAAGAAGATCGGTGGATTAGATTAGAAGATGTGGTAGGTTTACGGAAGACAGTGAACGAGAAACGGTTAGCTTGGAGGTTGTAAGTAAGTAATGAGGATGTCAAGGTAGGGATGGAATTGTTAACTTCTGTTTTGTATGTAAAATGGATATGATAAAACAAGGCAAAGAATTTTAAATATTTCAATTTGTAAAATATGGATAATTATTTAAATTAAATCAAAAATTAAAGAAATTAAGAAAGAAATCAAAAAGAATTCATTTCTATTTATTTAATAAAAGAAGTATTTTTAGTGAGCCATGGTTATTTACAAGATGACGACACTTGCAAAAGCTCTTCTGTCATTTGAGCATTTGTTCTCAGAGGGCACCACGGGTTTTTTTGCTATGGGAATTTTGCTTATTGTTGCATCTCGTTAGGATTAAGGATCTTTGATTTAAACAAGGAACTAACGATTTATTATAAAATGAACTAAAGCAAATTAGCTGTGAGAATGTGGTGATAAAAAAAATTTGGGTGGACTCTTACAGCACATGTAATCTTGAATGATACTTGAAACCAATTTTACTCATAGCTAAATGTAGATTGTGATCTATATCTAAATAATGCTTTAATTTTAAGAAATCTTTATCAATAAAATGACTCTAATGAAATTTTATTTTTGATCAGGGTTCACACGTCACGAGTAACAATGGCAATTTTATTCTCCAGTGGAAGTTCTACGATGCCTCTCATGCGCATCACACATTTGACATCATCGACAGCATCACTCATCATAAAGCAAAAGTGATGTACTACTATGAAGTATTGAAATCACAAGAGTTTAGGTAATAATGATTTAAGAATTGGTTACCTCTTCATAAGCAAAAAACAAACTCCAACTGATTGCTAATTAAGCTTGACGTTAGAAACTGTGAATGTGAAATCATTAAAAAATTTGTTTAATATTAGATAGCATCAAGTAACTGGATATTAGCAATGGATGTACATTTGTGATTTGGTTCAGATTATAAAGGTGCCCAGCAAGCTTGGGAATATTGAATATTTTGAACGATTACACTAGTCCACAAAAAGTTATTATTTTCCTTGTGGCTATATAAAAGACTTAAATAAAATCTTGCAAATATTCCAGGAAAAAAAAAAGCTTTAGCTGGACGAAAAATTCAATTATCATTAATGTACCATGGGCAATGGAGAAGTTGCGTGAATTTTAAATTATTGCTTTCTATAGTATTCATTATCAATATCAAGGAATAGTAATTCTTTTGTGAAAAATATTTAGGTTTTTTTTTTTTTTTAATATTAAAGTTGACACCAGAAGAAAACAGTACATCATAACCTATGAGTATTACGATGTCACTTGCCTGCTCTTAATTATTGCGGACAATGGTTAAAGCTTACAGCCAGCAATGCTTAATCATTAGATCGAGCTTACACATGCACATAAAATCATGATATTGGGTATAGTTTTCGTTGGGATGCATGGTTTCTAGCGCTACGTTTAATAGCTTTCTTTAATATTTCTAATAAATTTAACAACGATTTTGTATTCAGCTTTCTTAAAAAATTTTATGCAGTCGTGCGTCGACAAAGCGATTGTCACATGTGCCTGCTCACATCAACAATGCTTAAAAGAGAAACGGAAAATAGCAGTGTATTCATTCTTGATGAATCGATTGTTAAATGACATGCCATTATCTCTGTATTCTTTATGGTCACCATTTTAGCATGTGAATTCAACTTGAAGGGTCCACAAAAAAGCCTGAAAAGTTGATACAGCCATGCTAAGACCTTGATGGTCATATTTCTGAAAACAGAATTTGAAAAAGTTAAACCTTTTTCAAGTTATAGTGCGGATAAACGTACAGACCATGCATTCTTATAAGTGGCTTTTTGCTAAAGTTTGTTGCTAATATTTTCATCAGTAGTATACTTGGTAAAATGTAGCCTTCTTGTCATTAGAATGACTGGACGTGCAGTAAGAAAACTGATTTCATTTTCGTAAACGGCACACAAATCTGATGCACAATAAAATGCACTTGTCTGATGAACTTTTGTTGTTGACCAGTGTAACCAGGAATGTCGAGTTTATAGCAGATGGAGCATTACTTTTTGAATTCCTAGTTTGCATCTGGCTGTGGAATTATCTTCCCTTCTTTAATCTATAATTTAATACAGCAGTAAGTCTGGCGTAAAAGAAATCCTCCAAAGACCCATTTTTGATAATTACGATAATTATAAAATAATGTACCCAAAGTTCCGTTTCCTGAATATAAACTCAAGCAAATCTGTATTTTAGGGAATCTGGGTTTAATGGTTAATATTGTTAATTATTAATTAGCATTTTAGTAACGGGAAAAAAAAAACCAAAAACAATTTGAGATCCAATTTTCAAAAATTTTTTTTAATAATTGCAGACGTCTTGATTTGATCATGTGCTATTTTTTTTTTTTTTTTTTAGTTTATTAAAATAATCCTAATTCATTGTAGTAGTAGAGAGCTTGAACCCATTTTACATTTAACTAAAGTTAAATTTAAGCTTTCCTTGCGTACCCCTCATTTTGATTATAATAAAGGTTTTTAAGAGATGCGTTAATTGATGCAGAGATGAATAAAATGCAACTTGCCTTTAATTAAAAAGGGAAGGAAAATTCCGTGATCTGGACTCGAAGGTCTGGAATCATCCTTACCCTTAAACCTTCAAATAAATTGATGAAATTTACTCTAACATAAGATAATAAATAAACTGAAGAAACATCTTCAAGCATATCGAAATGATAAATTGAAATACGGAAGGAAAAATTCCGTGACCTGGATTCGAACCAGGGACCATGCCTATTGCTGGCACCGCTCTTACCAGAGATGTTTCTTCAGTTTATTTATTATCTTATGTTTGGGTAAATTTCATCAATTTTGATGGTTTAAGGGTAAGGATGATTCTCGACCTTCGAGTCAGGGCCTGCTCTGCCGATCGAGTTGCTTGGTGGCTTCATTGAAGTCCATCTGGATATCTTGTAACAGCAAATCGGTTCATATCCACGGTGGCTCAGTTGGTAAGAGCGGTGCCAGCGATAGGTGTGGTCCCTTTTCAGTTTGTCATTTTGATATGCTTGAAGAAGTTTCTTCAGTTTATTTATTATCTTATGTTTGCCTTTAATTGATTAAAAAAAAAAAAACAGATCTCTTGTCCACAAGTATTTTTTATTTATTCACTGTATGTACGTTTTGGTTATCTTGTATATCATTCAGCAGAATACATAAATAAAAAATAGTTGTGGAGAAAAGGTCTGTGTTTTATCACTTGAACACTATCCACAAGGTTCACTGAAATTTTGGAAGTTGCCTTTGCTTATTTATTTGTACAGTTTTTTTGTTTTTTTTTATTTTGCATTTATTAAGTAACTTATAATTTGTTTTCTTTTAGAGTGGGGCCTAAAAATTTGACTGTCACTTAAAGAGTTTGTTCTATTTCCCTCCCAGGGGTTCAATGACGAGCCTTCAGTCGTGTCAAAGTGGATTTTCATCGCTGAGCACGGGAACCAATGTCAGCAATCAGTCGGTTCTAAGCTCTTGTCCATCCAGATGATGTTAGCGTTTCTAGTGTCAGTGAGCTTCCTCGAGTCATAAGGAAATCTTATCTGTTGAGATAAATCTATACATTATGTACATAATTTGTTTTTATCCTCTTTTTTTCGATATGGGTCTTTTTAATATTATTTTGCAACTTAAGCTTTTAAGTATTTAGATTGGGGGAGGGGAAAAAAAGGCAGAAGCTGGGAGAACAGGGAAAGATAAAAGAAATGGGATGGGGGAAATAAAATGAAATTAACAGAATTTCTAAAAAAAACATGTCAATAAAAAATTTAACTACTGATATTAATTTATGTAAATGCATTTAGATGTTTTCTATAAAACTCGTATTTAAATTTTAATTCAAGTAAGTTTTAGGATTATTTAGGTTACCTTAATTTTTTTTTAATTCTTATAATATCGTTGTTTCGAAGAAAAAAAACATTTCTTCGGATCAAGTTTTTTTCCCATTGACAGTTCTTATTTTCTGTGTTCTCCCAAATGATTCCAAGTTTTCCTCTCCTCATCTGAGGAATTTTCTTGCCTTTGGTTCTTGCCAGAACAATGTATGTTACTTAGTCCAACTTCTTCCAGTCGTTTTGTAGATTACATCAGTTAACCAATTTATTCGAGTGACCAGCAAATGTTACTTTTGGTTTGACAATTGATCTTTTTTTTTTTAATAACCCTCTTGCTTTAAAAATATGATCTTTAATTTCTAAATGTAAACATTAATTTATATTTTAATGTTTCCATTTATTGTACTCACCGACTCGAACCTACTTGAGCATTTGCTTTGTAGAATTAGAATAAAAATAAGAGTTCCACGTTTATCTAAACGTAAATCGTAGTCCTAATATACTGGACGTAATAATTCCTTCTAGCATTAAGACATTGTTATACTATGGATTATCTCCATCGATTTATTTATCGTGTTTTAGGTGAGTTTTTTTTTAAATCAGTTTTTTTTTAGTAAAGTAGAAAATCTTACACTTTATCTAATGAAGTGTTTTCTAAAAGCAATACAAATATTAATGCTACTTCCCTCTCCCCCTCGATATCAATAGAAGAACACATGGATTGAGGTTTGATTTTTAAATATTAAATAGAAAAAGGCTGTGTATTGTCTTGATAGAGAGAATGGTTTAACTTATTTTTACATTTTTGATCCTCATTTCTTTTTAAGTGTCTAAGATGAAAATCAGATCATGGGTTTAACCATTAGAATTTGTCATTTCAATCGAATCTGTCGTCGTCGTTGACCAATAATGTTTTTGATTCAAGGTCTGGATTTCTGTTGTTGTTTTTTTTTTTGTTTTTTTTAATTTCATTAAATGGTGTATGCTTTTCTCCTCGTTCGTTTTAATGATTTTGCTAGTGATGACAGCTCAATGGAAAATTTTCCGTCCAAAAAAAAATTTTAAAAAAAATCATCAAAATGGAAAAAAAATTTCACTTTAAACTCTAAAATGGAAACCTTTTTTTTTTTTTTTTTGTTCCCCCTTCTTCCTTAAGTATGGTACCCAGACCCCTGTTGTGTTTTGGTTGTGCAAAGAAACTCTTGAAACAAGAAAGAAATTAATTTTGTAGAAAACAAAGTAAAAAATGTAAAATATATAAATATATATATATAAATAAATAGACAATCGAGTAAACGAAACTTGTATAAATAATAATTATAAATTTCTATATATATAATAATAATAATATAAAAAAAAATATGTATATGCTGTTTAAAAGTTGTAGATTCTCCTGTACTATATACAGAAAAGTGTAAACGTTTTGATTTGATGATACAGGCTTTCTGTTGATGTACACAAATAATCTCATGATGCATAATCTTTTATTTTCATTTAAAAAGATTAAATTGTTTTATGTACGTTTTTTTTTCTTATTTACACATCCTTTTGAGTTTATTGTTTTTGTTTTTAACTATGGATCTGAATGCTATCTTAATTTTTGTTTTATTTATTTATTTATTTATTTTTTTTGTATTTTTGAGAAATTAATTTTTACCTTGTGAAGCGGAAGAAATAAATTTGTATTCTTTCAGTCTGAATTGTGGATTGCCTTACTCGTGTACATAGTCAATGAGCCAACATTAACATAGTGGAAAAATAGTATTTTATGCTTTTTTTTTTTTTTTTTTTTTGTTTTTTATTTTTTTATTGTTAATTAAATAAGAAAATGATACACAAAAGTGATGGAGAGATGACAAATGATAAGAGTTCTTCACTTCTTCTCCTGTGTTTTCTCTTCTTCCTTCTCCTTAAGGACCCACCACAACAACAAAAACAATCATTTGGCTGGAATGAACTTGAGATAAAAGTCCCTTACTCTTTAATGCCATGAAACAACTTTTAGCTTTTCCTTTTTTTTTTTTAATTATTATTATTATCATCTATGTTTATTATATTGTTTTCAAAATGTCTTGTTCGGTGGCTGTTGCATACACTAGAAGAGACCCCTTTTCTTCGCGTCTCTTTTAGAGTTTTTGTTTGTTTGTTTTATTTTAAATTTTTGGGACCACCCTGGGATCAATCACCGATCTAAGATTGGAAAGAATTAAAAAAAGAATTAATTTTTTTTTAATTTTTTAAATTTTTAAAATAAAAAAAAATGGGCGGGAAAGGAATAAGAGTTGTAAGCTAAGAGGGAGAGTTGATGTTTTTGGGCATTTTTGTTTGTTTTTCCTGTCATGCAACATTCGCCAACAAGCATTAGCTAGCAATAACAACAGCAGCAGCATCAGCAGTAGCAACAGCAAACCAGATCAGTTTTAAGATAATAAAAAAAATAAAAAAAATAAAAAAAGAAGAGGAGAAACTAAAAAGTGTTTTAACTTAAATAAAGACAAAACCAAAAGCAATTTTTTGTTATAAAAATATTTAATGATTATTAAAAATGTTTTAATATAAAACAAAAAAATAAAACTTGAAAATTGGATGGTTTTACATTCGTACCAGCAAGCACTTGGATAGAGAATGATCTCACAATAATGAAAATGAGTAGTAAGTCATGGGTGACAATGATCAATGATGATATACAATATAGTAGCAGCAATGAGTTCTTTGAACAAACGATTTGATGAATGATTTAACAATTTGATAATAATGAATGAGGAGGATGATAGCATTAAAAATGAGGGAGAAAAATATTTTATAAGGTGAGGATGCTCAAATACATGTCATTCTTAAAAATGTGGTCGAGTTATTCAAAAACAAAAAAAAAATTTTCTTTAAATATATGAAAACGTAAAACTACTTACAAATATTTACAATGGCTTCTTTTTTTTCTTTTATGTATAATATTTATATATTTATAACGATGATGATAAATAAAAAAGAAATGGATTGGTGGGGGAGGAATGCACGAAATGTGTTCCCAACGAGCGTGGGAACGATTTTCAACTCCATGCAACGAGGGAATGGGAAGAAAGTAATGATAAATTTGGGAAGAAATGTCCAAGACCAAGAAGCAACAGGTGGGTGGGTGGGTGGGTGGATGGATTGGGTATTTAGAGAGGGGATGGAATTAACAAAATCAAAAAAGAGATGAGGGGGGATGCAAGAAGAAATGAAGATTATTTCTTAGCTTTCTTGGGCGATTTGAGTTTCTTGGGTTTTGCGGCGGCCGGTCTTTTCTCACCTGCTTTCTTGGGCGTCTTGGGCTTTTTGGGCTTGGCCGCCTTCTTCTTCTCCACCGCGCCGGCCTTCTTGGGCGCCTTGGGCTTCTTCACTTTCTTAGGCTTGGCGGCCACTTTCTTCTTCTCCGCCGGCTTGGCCGCCTTCACTTTGGGCTTCTTGGGCTTGTCGGTCTTCTTGGCCGCCTTCTCGACGGGCGCCTTCTTAGCCTTGGCGACCACCTTGCCCGATTTTGCTTTGCCTTCCTTCTTGTCGGCCGAGACGCGGAACGAACCCGACGCGCCTTGTCCCTTGGCGTGCTTGAGCACTCCGCTGGCGACGCCGCGCTTGAGGGCCATCTTGAGGTGCGTGTTGACGATCTTGGGGTCCTTGCCCACGTTGTAGTGGCTCATGATGTACTTGAGGATGGCCTGCCTCGACGAGCCGTTCCTCTCCTTGAGGGCGTTGATGGCCGACACGGACATCTCCAGGTACTTGGGGTGCACGGCGGGGCTCTTGGGCTTCTTCGCCTTGGTCGATGCCGCCTTCTTCGTCTTAGCCGGCGTGGCTGGGGCACTCGCACTGTCAGACATCTCGGTTGTTGTCACACTTGCGAAGGAGCAGGAACTCGACAAAAGTTTTTAAAAAGGTGCGTCCTCGGGAGTAGGTCGAATATGGAAAAAAGTCTCTTTATGTCTCTCACGATCGCTCGTCCTAGGTGGTGTTGGTTGGACCGAGTTGGTGGTAACAACTGTAGTTGTATTATAGTAGTAGTGGTGGTGGTGGAGGTGGGTTGTAGAGCACACGCTTAGCCTACGTAATGTGTGACGGCGTTCTCTGCTCAGCTGTTGGTGACGCTTTGAGCTCCGCGATCGTTCGCTCCGCTATTTATAGGGGAAGCGCGGACCGCGTAGAGAGCTACCAACAATCCGACCCCCTCCTCGTGCCTGATGATGGCTACGCGTGCGCCCGTGTGTGTTTCTTGCTGTCGAGAAACGGAAGATTCCGAGACGATCGCTTTTCCAATTTGTGTATGGTCGGCATGGGCGCTAAGGCGAGATACCTGGCCACGATTCGGAACGTTCGTGCGACGCGTGGAAGGCGCGTGCGAAGCGTACGAGGTGAAAATTCGGCCGTCGGAGTGCCCTCGCAAACATGATTTTGTCAAAAGTTCTTCTCCCGCGCCGATCGCCCGCTAATTATCGGCGCAATATCGATGCGGATCGAAACTTCGATATCTCGACTTGTTGTGAGCGTCGGTGGCGATGGCCCCGTGCAAATCAAACGACCCGGAGAACGCGTTTAGTTTTGATCAACAAACACAAACTCTCTCCGAGCGCCATGTTGCTCTGAATCCCTTGCTTTGCTACGGGAACCGAATTCGTCGTTTTTCCCCTTTTATTCCACTCGCTCAAACCCTGGAAACCACCGACAAGGACGGGGACATGTCCCCTGACCTCCGTGCGACCATTTTTTGCCCCGTCCACGCGACATTTGCGCGAAATCCGAGCGATTTTCGGTGTACATAATTAGATGCACCTCCGACTCGTGACGTAGGGAGTCGGAGCCGAAGAGAGGATTTTTTGAGGTTCCCTTTCTCGCCTCATTTTACAACATTTTAGCACCCGACCCTGCCCCAACAATCGAGAGAACTGAGAAGGACCGAGAATCATTTTCAGTGTGCCCAAATTGTAACTTTATTGTAACATTTCCCCCTTTTTTCACTCGCTCTCTATGAAGTGTGCCCTGCGCTACAGTTCTCGACTAGACACGTGACGTCAGACTTAGCTTCTCGCCAATTCTAACGACGAGGCAATTTTTCTTTGAACTTTATTTGTAAAGAAAACTTCAATTTTTAACGTGGCCACCTTCCTCCAACCTTCTTTGACCGGTGTCACCCTCGTTTTCCGCCGTTTCGATGCCCTTTTTCGCCCGCAGTTCGATCGACGCGTGGCGTCGGTGCATCGTGGCGAGCAGCGTTCCTCCTCCTTCATCCGACATCTTGCCCCGATTCGAAGGCGCACTGTTTAGCGTGGAAAGGCGACCGAGAAACGTTTCAAAACGCCACACTCGAGCCCCTTAAACACCAACAACAATGCCTCGACCTTCTCGGGAAACTGTCGACGAAGGTGGAATGCAACGACACTCGGCTAAAGGCTCTCGCTCGCCGACTCTTGCCACGACGAAGCCAATCGCTCAGTGGAGTCTGTGTTGCTCTGTTCGCTGTCATGGCTCCCGTTCACAGCCATTTCGTTTTCGTTTTTTCTTATTCCGGCCTCTTTTGCCCTTTCAAAAACCTACATGGCCCCTACCTAGGAGACACGGAGGAGGAGGCGAGGCCCAGTTTTATTCATTTGACGCTCGCAAAACTCGGGAGCAAGCTCATCGATTAAAAAACTGTCTCGTCCTCTCCTCTTCTTCCCCCAACTTCGCCCACACTCTGCTCCACGCACTAAACACTTCACTTGGAACCCCAACATCAACAGTCTCTGAGAAATAAACACGATTAAACGAGACCCCTTTCCTATGGATTCTCATTCTTATAGCATAGAAACCCACCGGCGATTAAAGAAAGATTGTGGGTGGGAGGGAAGTGATAGAAAAAGTTCCTCAAAGCTCGAGTGCAACTCCTCCATTCTTTCGCAATAGGCTCCCGTCATAACAATACAACCAGAGATCCTCATCATTCGAATCAGTTTAATAATCAAGTCCATGACAGATTAAAATTAGAAAAAAGAAAAATTAAAATTAAAAAAAAAAGAAAGATTTGGAAGTATTCGTTTGGCAATGGAGTCGATCGTCACTGACGAACAACAGCAACTACAGCAACAACGACGACGACGATGACGACGACAAGGAGGGCAGCGATGGGCAGGAATAGGAACATGGGAAAAGCAACTCCTTCTTCTACTTCGATGCTCTTATTTTAAACATTTGGTCCACATTTCAGTCCTCTACTGACCAATTCCATACTTTTTCTTTAGCTTTTTTTTTTCTTTTCTTTTCCATGCTCTTCTCCTCGAGGAGACTGCTCTTCTTCAGAGGCGCTTCTCCTTCATGTCCGTTTGTTTTAAAACGAAAGAAAAGAAAGAGGAGCCCATTTTCAAATTTTCTTTATCAATCAAAAACAAAATCACCCAAAATTAAACGAGCATAACCTTAATCTGAACAAATTTATTCGAGATGTAACACTGTGTACGTACGTATTGTTCCTCTTGAAAAAACTTAAAATTTTCTAAAGAATTTTTTTTCTCCATCAGACAAATTTTATCAAGAATATTTTTTTATCGTTTTAATGTTCATGAGTGTTAAGAAATCATCCAAAAGTATTCAAGATTTTATGAAAAACACAATTTTAGCTCCTTTAAACACAATCCACCTAAAACGCAGGAAGCAAGAATAGGACTCGTTACGAAAAAACATAAAATTTGATATACCTCAATTTTTTAATAAATATGGAAAACGAGAAAGACAATTCTATATCCCAGACCTCTTTAATAAGTTAACATCCTTTCATTTGATTAAATCACATTTTTTTATATTGGAAGGACGCAAAAAATAACTTGAATGTAATGTAAACTCAGATTTGGATAGAAGAACATTCATGAACATTTTTTCCTTATATACCAATGTTATTTTTGATAGATGATTATTACTAAATATTTATGTATTATTATTATTATT
>JAHWFO010103553.1:1197098-1225802 GCA_023313115.1 Rhysida immarginata
GTATGTAAAACAGATGAATGTAAAGTGATTGTATACTTGGATGTATATAATCTTCATGAAAAAGTTGTCCTTATATCGATTTTGAAAATTTATTGTCGATTATTGTACGTTTGTGATATTATTTTGTAAAATAATTGGTACGTTTACGTTTGTGTATAGGCTCTCTTTGGAATATTGGGGGTACTATATTTAATTTTGAATGTTTTATTTATTTAATTTATGTTATACTTTAAATAAATAAAAAATTATTATTATTATTATTCCGCTAGACCAATTCCTACAGAGAGGGGGGGGGGGTGCTCGCAATAAGTTTTTCTTATTAAAGTAAATAAAAAAAATCCAATATTTTAGAAGGTTGAACCCATGAGCGGGGATATGAACGCAACAGCTTTATTAGTAGACAGTAGTTTACCTTAAAATAAGATTTTGAATTTTATCAACGGCATTCAAAACATTCTTTAATGACATGCCCATCCATAACGCGTGCCATTCCCATTACATTTAAATTGCAGGGGGGTTTTCCATTCATTTTCTTTTAAATTTAAAATTAAATAACAGTAATCATAATAATAAAAAAAAAAATCTGCATATACGATCGGTCCACCCGTCGAGCTCGTTCACATTTTCCGCCGCCAGGGGGTCAAGGATCGCCGCAGCGTTTAACTACTCCGGTCCTCGCAATTGAAATTTAATTTTTATCTTTCTTTTTTTTTTTTTTTTTTTTTCCCCTCGCTTTAATTTTTATAATGCTAAACGCCATTAAGTAGAGCTCACGAAGGAACTTTCGCAGGTGAAAAGTGGACATGGAAGAATCGAACGGAGAATCCACTAGAGCGGGTTCCTCGGTCGACTCCAAATGGAAGCAATCTCGGCCGACGTCGACAGATCTATTTCGAAGAAAACAAACAAAAAAACACGAACGCCGACCAGTACGAACTTTCTTTGAATAAAATGAAGCCACTGTTAACCGTAAGCATTGACACGATGATAATCTTTATTTGAAATTAGGCAAATGTTTCAACATGAGTCGATAGTTTTTAAAGAAATTTATCGAGGGAAGGGTTAATCATTATAAAATATTAATGATAAAAGAAATAAAATGAGGTTATAAAAAAAAACCCAACTAAATTTAATGTGAAGAGATTGGAATTAGCAATAGTGCAGGGGTGGGAAATGCGAACGAACTATTTTTGAACCCGAACAAAACAATTTTATTAGTGTATATAAAATGTATAAAGTTAACATAAAATTATAAACATGCCATCACGGGTGCGGCGCGGCCATGTTGGGGACGTTATTTGCTAGCTTCCTGAGACTTTGCTATGAATATTGGTTTTGATTCGTAAAAATAAATTAATTTTTCTTTAATTGGTTAAGTAAAGAAATTGGATTAATTTTCATCTTTATATTGGACATCCATTAACATGAATATGGCCCGCACACAAAAATTTGCGTAGAACTTAAATTTTATTTTTCATTAAAAAACATTTAAATTGAAAAAATTCAGAATAATTAATTTTTTTATTTATTTATAAAGAGTTGCATTCCTGGACGGTATATATAGTACAAGGATAGCCTGAGTACAAACATTAAATCATGAAAGAGCTTGCAATAATAACTCGTATACATGTTCCTTATGATTATTACAACGTTTTAGCGTACATTTTATTATTTGATTTCTCATTGTATAAGGAAAAGAATTCCAAACTGGGATTACATTATAAGGAAAGTATAATGATTCGAGAAATTTGGACGTAGCAGTGGGTGACATGATTTTGTATCGTTGAGTTTCTCGGGTTTTACTGAAATCTCGGAGCCAGTCTCTCACATAATGTATTGGATGATCAGTTATTGTGATTGCTTGATATAATTCTTTTAATCTTGCATAGGCGATGATGTTACTCAGGGTGGGAATCTTATGTGTTTCACATGTTTGAGATATGCACGTGTATTTAGAGAGTGCGAGTGCTGCACGTATAGGCTGTTTGAATTCGCGTGATTAAGATTTTCGAGGCAGAAGCCCATATGACCCAGCCGTATTCCACTTTTGGAACCAGAACTGTCTATAACTATCATAGACGCTCGGGTCTCAGGAGGATATGATAATATCATGCATAGAGAAGATTTTATTGGATTCATAGTAAGTTCATATACCACGAATCGGTCCATTAAGCAAAGCGCCTAAAGAGGTGGGAGGAAGTAAGGTGATTTTAATTTTTTAATCTGTTATTTCCTAAAAACTTTGTTATTACGGGTGCATCCGTGTATTGTTGACTTTGACTCGAACTTTGATTCGACTGCTTCAAATTAAATGACTCCGGTAGAAGGAGAGCTCTTCCGTTCGAGCCTCAATAGTTAATGAATAGTTTGGATCACAGGTAATAAATTAACATTCAAAAAGTAAATACGAATTCGTTTCAAATTCTTTCTCTACGCTTAAGCGGACATTTTTTATTCTTTCACTTCCTCCTTAAAAATGTTTCAAACGATGACTTCTTACTTGGTAACGTAGTTGATAATAAGTCCATTGCTCAATTCCAGTACATACTAGACCCGATGAAAGACATAATTGAGTTCGAAGAGGTGAAGGTTTCATTTCTTAAAAGGGAGGCAAACGAATGTCAGTGAGAAAGTGTACCCGCCGATTTATCTTTTCTATTGCTTGCTCAATTAAGTCCTTCAATTTGCTCCTTCCACTCGACTCGATTTGCAACGAAAACCGGTAGTCTATTTCCCTTAATTTGTTGTCAATATTATACATGGATCCTTTGCGCCGTTCACTTTGGTCAACACCGATGCCGAATGCGATTTGGCATTCATCGAACCACTTTCAAGTGAGCACGTAATCTATTGGAAGATTCGCTCATTCGTTAACTTAGTTGTTGTTCTCACTGTTTACAGTGAATAATGCAATAAATGTTACAATAGAAGGTTTCTAAGTGTACTTCAATGTCGTCGCTTCGCATTTTTCTGCTTATAATGATAAGAACTACAGAGTGTTCTTCCTGAATTATTGTTTTAAAAAAAAAAAAAAAAAAAAAAAAAAAAGTGTCTTTTCTGCTACATCTGCCCTGAATCTATTGTAGAAATGCATCAAAGTTTACAGCGTAATATATTTTGAATTTAAGAAATAAAATTGTGTATGTAGCACTAAAAAAGAATTTGTAAACGAATTTATTATAAATGTTCAAACGTTAGTGCCTATTTAGAGATAGATGTTTCAAGATTGCAGGAATGACGTCTTGTACCGTTCCTGAAATTGCAGTTTTCATCTCATCTATTATGCGGGGATTATCTGCATACACTTTGCTCTTGAAATACCCCCATAGAAAAAAAAATCGGGGATTAATATTTGCTTTTAAAAACTTTCAAATTTTGGGCCCTAAAGGTTCCTGAAAATTAAAAATGTTAGGTGTCTTTAAAGTTCTCGTTGTCTGATTTTGAAAATTTTGATAAACTTTGATCATCTGGGACTTTTTTCTGTGGTGATATTTAAAGAGCAAAGTGTATAAAGATAATCTCCATACAATAGATGAGGTGAAAATTGCAATGACACGAAGGGTATAAGACGTCACTCCTGTCACCCTGAAACATCGAGCATTTCTTAAAAATTCCTCTACAAATTCCTTTTCCATAGTACGTACATAAATAACTATATTTCTTAAACTCATTACATTTATGATTCTGAAAAAGTGTTAGTTAGTACTCGCATGTGAGCACTGTTACGATTTTGAATGGGTAACTCGTAAACTACTCATTAGAATACGATCAAATTTTAACGGTATACACACTTTTATGTACCCTATTATTCCTCCAAAATTCATTATTCTAGGCGTTGCAGAATCTGAGTTGTTAACTTGTTGATCTTAGTGGCGGCATTTTTATTTCTGTTCATATCTCAGTTAGCGTTCAAATTCGGACCCACATTGGATTAAAGGAAAATGTTCATTCTAGTCACCTCTCTCATTGCTTACAGTTATACACACTTTTTTCAGAATCACCCTGTATATTATCGCCGTAAACTTTGATGTTTGTATAATAAATTCAAGAAGAGTGAGTACGGGAACTTTTAGAACCACTCGTGTATTATTAAGTAGCGGAAGAATGGAGCTGCTTATTGGCTTCACGATGTCCGTTCGTCCGTCCGTCACCTTCGTAATTTAAACATTTTTTGAAGTAGAAGGTTGAAGAAATTCGGAATGTAGCTTACTTTGGACATGAATACCTTCGTTATTTAGTTTGGTTTTGATTGGCCCACTGGGGTCGGAATTACGGGGGTGGGAGGTAAAGGGGATCAAGTGATCTACGTGGTATTTAGGTTTGTAAAGGGAGTGAAATTCGATATGCAAATTCCTCTAGGTAAAATCTACATTCCTATGAAGTTTGGGCCAAATTGTCCCAGTGGGGTTTAGTTGTGGAGATGGCAGTCACTTGGTCTTTAGAAATATGACAACATAAGGCGTGTGATATATCATTCGATCGAAAATGATGAGAAATGAAAGAAGATAGGGTTCTTTTATATTTTCTAAATATTAAGTTCGAGAAAATAAATTTTTCTATTAAAAATTGGGGGGTAAAAATAGATGAACTCAGGGCTTCCGCTACTTTACTATACTTTCCTCGGGAGGCTTGTTCTTGTATGTCGTAGTATCAAATACATTATGAATCTAAAATAGAATGCTTTACAAATATGATCAAGAATGGGATATCAAATTGTCAGTGCTTATTAAAGTTTGTTTATTTAATGTTTAAGTATACAGTAAGGTGGGTAAAAAAAGTCTAGATCCATTGACAAATGTTTATTTTAAATACAGGAAAGATCATGAATGATCCAATTATGTATGTGAAAGCGTATTCTTTCACTCGATTTGGAGTCATTTCAGAAGCCATAAAAGATATTTCATTATAAGTTACCCATGGATCTAGGTTTTTTGCCCCCCCCCCCCCTTGCCTTTTTAAATTTCTATATTCTATGCGTACGTCGATTTACTTAGCTTTCCATTTCAGCCTAAACTTTATCTCTGCAAAGATTGCCAACGCTGATATAATTCCTACATCCAATTGTTCAACGCACGCAACCGATATCTTTAGCAGATGAGATATCTGTTCGAACCCAAGAACTGAAATCGGAACCCATCGTCTTATTTTCAAGCACTTTAAACGGTTCAGCATGCACTCTTTTCTGTTAAATTTTTTTTCATTTTTTTGTTTTTTTTTGTTGTTTTTTTTAATAAAAGAGGCGAGCTATCGATACGTATAACTCGATTAACCCATTATAATTTGGACTGGATGCGAGTAAAGACTGTCGAACAGATGTGGGTCAATACGGATGGAAGCGGCTCGATTTATGAACAAGGAGCGTGTTTTATCTTTTTGTTGTCTATGTATTTTATAAGCACTTGATTTTAAAAAAATCTCGAAGGACGCTTTTAAATAATTAATTTCTAAGAGATAAGCGTGTTTTGGAAAAGGTGCTGGCCCACATTTAGCACTAATCCGTAGTTTGTATGTGACAGCCCCGCCCTCTTATAAACGTGAAACGAGTCCATTAATCCTGTCCATTCCTCTTTTATATGAACTTTAGGAATGACTCGATCCGGTAATGAATGAGAAAATCGGAAAGAGCAAGATTCGCGGGATCGAGTCTGGTTCGAGAATGTTTGTTGGACATCGTTTGTACGTTTCCTCGTTCACCAGCTGCTCTGAGCAGAATAATGGAGAGCGATGGTGACGAAACGACAAGCTGGTGACCTGAATAAACTCCCTCGATTCAATCCGACGCAGCGCACATGGAACCAATGGCAGGCAAAAATGGGTCCAACTTGTAAGGAAAATGTGATACAAAACCAAGGGAATTCGAACCCTTGCCCCGAGAATATCTCACGTGAATCGATCGTATTTTCCTTCCATTTATCTCGTAGCTTGTTGTCACCTTTGATTTGACGTCATCAGGATTAAGGTTAGGGGAGCAGGGTGATACATTCTTTAGCGCTTGATCTGATACACTCGATTAGATACGCTGCATGAAATAAAATGATGATTAGGAGAATCGAATTTCGCTGAGTGCATCTGTTAGATGACTTATTATCCAGGGCCGGCTGTAGGACCCAATTGTAAACATGAATTGAATAATGATAATTGGTTGGTTTCTACTTAACTGATATGCATAAACCACTGGTTTTTTAAGGATTCAGAGGTGGTGTTTGATTTAATTTGTAATGTGTTGCACGTACCTAATAAGACTAGAGTATTTTACCCTAATAGAGGGCCTTCTTGAAATCATAGGCCTCCCCTGAAACCCTAGGCGCGAACTTCAATTGGGTATCTTTGACTCAATTGGACGGTCTCGGAGCTGAATATTTGGATTTGGATACATTTTTCACATTTTTAAAAATTAATTTCTGATTTCATATAAAGAAACGCATTACTGAAAAATCTGGTCTTTTATTTTCAGGAATAATTGACTTAACGCCTCGAAAGGGCATCCAATTGTGACTTGTTTTATCTTTATTGGTTTATCTTATGTACATATTAAAGGTTAAAAAAAAGTCGAAGGTTCCTGGTTCGAATCCAGAGTGTGGAATTTTCTTTCCTATTTTTCATCAATAAAAAAAGTCGGTTGCGTGTTTTAGTATTCCAGAGGTAATAACTAATTTAGGAAACGCGCACGATGCTGGAAATGAAAGATTAATCTTACAGAAATTATAATTCATGCATAATACGAGGAGATATCAGAAAATAACGCCTTTTATTTTTTTCAAAGAAAATTACAAAACATACGAGTAAACAACTAAGTGCAGATGAAACTACACGTGCTTATCTACTTTTCTACATAATATCTTAATGATTTAGGCATTTATCCCAACGCTTCGCAGTTTCAGAATACCTCGCGACAGAAACTTGTTGACTCTTTATCGACAAACCTAATGAATTTTAACGTCTCAAAATTGAAGCCTCGTACAGAGTGGAATTTTTTGCCAACCGGATCAATATATTAATGAATAAATTGTAAATGTCAAAATTTATTACATAAACTTTATTTTTTATGTTCATGTTCCGTATTATCATCAACGCAGGAAAACCAAGCATGAAGATATCTCGTATTAGAGATATTTTATTTCATTCCAATCTTTGTATTTTTATGTTCTCTTATTCTTTTCGTTCATTTTATAATTTTTCATTTCACTTCAAAAGGGATAATCCAAACTTCACACACGGTAGGAGGCAGTAAGGTGAGCAAACTTCATACTCAGCCATTGTCAAATTAATGGGGGAGCAAATGACAAGTGATAAGGCATGCAAATGATGGCACAACACAAACAGGTTGCATTTCTTTGGCAAGGAACACGTTCTTTTGGAGGATGTGCCCTTGCTATTCTCATGCAAATATGGTTCCAACATGGAGAGCCCGCTCATTTTAACGGTGATGTGGTACCTTCATGCAACATTTGGCAATCACTGGAGAGGAAGAGGTGGACCTGTGGCATGGCCTCCTAGATTATCAGATTTCAATCCTCTGGATTTCTTTTTTTGGGGCCACATGAAATCAGTTGTGTACCGAACACCTATGACAAGCATTGAAGATCTGGCAGCTTGCATCGCAGTTGTTTCAGACGACATCAGATCCAGGAGTCATCTCCTGTGCTATTCAGAAACTCATTTTCCCCGCAGATGTTGCCGACTGCACGCCGGTCTGTTCTGGTGTCAGACTTTTTGGAATCAAACGCGATCAGAACTTTGCGTTATCCAAGCTTCTCATGCACTATATTCCATGCAGATCCATAGGATATGTGATCGGTTTCATTCACCTCTTTCAAGGAAATGAGATGGTTTTCTCTGATCGTGTTGTTAATGTCCCCGATAATGGCTGGTGTTGCCGCTGCTGAAGGCCAGCCAGAACGCAGTTCATCGGCAAGGCTAACTTTTCATTTTACATATTGGCAGAGTCCTCATCGGGTTTCTTGTCCCTTTTGCTCGCTGTTCTTCCACTGTAGACGATGTGATAGCGGTGGCCATTGTAAAACGACTGGTGGCACTTAGTGCGCGTGCGCAGGAACAGTTCTTGTTATGCAATATCTATGCATGTACTCGGTCTTCTTTTTGGCTATGTTAACTTTAACATGGCGACTGTATTTCCTCCGTTAAAAAATAAATGGCGTTACTTTCTGATATCCCCTCGGACATACGTTTAGATAAATATTTCATACCTACTGTGGACCGCCATTCTAAGCTTGTGTAAGATGGAAAGAAAACGCATCGGAGGGTGTCGACTCTTAGTTGCCATTTCGTTAATTTTAATCCTGGATTCCGCGTATTTCCAAAATGTTAGCTCTTGAATTCGAAAATACGCAACTACTAAAAGGTTTTGATACCTAACATTTCTTTGGCTTTACTTCATCCTAAAGGAATGAGTTGTAATCGTACATTTTACATGTTTTGTACAGATTCCGAGAGGAAGAATCTGCCGAGATGGCAACACTATGCACTTCCTAAATAGCCGAGAGACGTCAAGAATCTGTCGGTGACCAAATATCAGTGAGAAAGAACTCTCTGGACGTCGAGTCGACGGCAGTGGCTGGGGTATGTGTTATGCTATTTACTATTTAGTAGATCCTTAAATTAGCTCATAATATAGCATTTATGTAGCAGGTGGGTTATAATTTTATTCGAGGATTTTATAGACCTTAAGAGTATTTGACCAATATTGAAATTTCTAGAGGGGTAAAGGTGTTGGGGGTTTCTAAGCAATGTGAAAGACCTTACGGTCAGAATATTTTAAGGGTAAGCCTAAGACGAGCTCTAAGTAGACGTCTTAAGTATTTGGGTAAGCCTACTGTTGGAGTTTTCAGTACCTTAAGAATGTCTAAGTTCTTTATATTTCGTTGACAGGGTTGGAATAAGATTTTATCATTTTATAACGAAGGTTCGCCACTTCCAAAAATAGATGAAATATCCAACCCTATTACAAGTGCATTATAATGAATAGTTGAATATTTTTGAATGGTTGTTCAATATTGATTATGGATAACCGTGTATACAGGTTATCATTGCTGTACATTAGTCTGATTTGCGTTCAATAATTTTAGAGGACTCCAAACTGTTTATTATGTGGGTACGGCTAATTGAGCGTCAGCATATCGCTTTACATGACAACTAGGATTTATGGAACTCGGTTATGCTTTTCCTCTCTGCTCTTGCATTATTCACGTTGGAGTGACGCACACGTAGATTGGGGGCATTGACATTTCTTTCCTTAAAATAACAGCGATGCAGCGAAATGCAGTCGAGAAATCTGTGATAATTTGTGAATCTCAAAGGCTCATGTCGAAGTCCTTATGTCAAATTCTATAATGTTATACGAGCTAAGGTCTTGTTGAAATCAGTAGGGTAAGGAATCTTGCGGGCTATTGCTACCAGGTCCGGAATAAGACTGTAGCTTCTAAACAAATGACCTTGTATGAACAAAGTAAGCAAACAAGCAATTGATGGTCCAGTCGATTCTCTATAATCTAGTCTGTGGTCGGCAAAACTCCGTGACGTTTCTGACTAGTGAAAAGTAGCATCGTTACACATTTTTCGTGCTTTTTCTCTAGCCTAATGAGTCATAATGAAAAAGAGAAAAGGGAAAGAAAAATTCCACGATCTGCTTCCTGGTTCGAGTCCAGATTCCGAAAATTTTCCTTTCCTTTTCTCCTTTGTATTTACGATTTGTTTGAAGTATATTTTCAGTTTATTATCTTCTCTTTGGGAATAAAAAGATGTTGCATAAAGAATCGTTAACGAATATCTTAGTGCTCTCGTTCTGTTACTGCGCTGTCAATTACAGCTTGCTTTGTTCGAGTACGTTTTAAAGATACAGTCTCACAAATGTGCGTCGTCAACTTTGAACTTTAAATGGCGCTATAATGTTTTGCTTATTAGAATGAGTCTTAATTAAGGAATACGTAATTGTTGGAGAAAATATTAGATAATTCAAAAGACTGAGTGTGCTCCAATTTTTTTCTGTTCTCTTGATCATAGGATACTCAGATATGTCTGGAAACATTCATAAAATTGCAAATTTTTAACAATAAACAAAACAACAACAACAAAAAAAGCTTAGTGTTTTCTATTTTTTTTTTTGAACCCAAAACCAAGTCCTAATCAAGTCGACGCAATCTTCCTCATCTCAGGAAGGGCAAAACGCTTACGAAGAGCTATTCCATAGTTTTACAAGTGACACCTTTCTTTGTGTCTCAGTAATAACATATCCTATATATAATCTATATACGTTCGACTGTTTACCCGGATTATACAGGGTGTTTCTAAATTATATCCCGTATTCTACATGTTTATAACTCAAAAACTATTACAGATTTTAACGTGATTTTTTTATTCATAGTTTTTGAGTAGTAAGCATGTAGAATACGGGAGATAATTTAAAAACACCCTGTATTTACTAATTTTGAGGAGGCCTTCTCTCTCTTGTGGTTACGACTCTACGGAATTGAAACGTATCTAAAAAATCAACACTAAACATTTTTCAGTTTATTTAATTCACATCAATTGTCTTAGCACAACAATCCCTGGCTTCGGATTGTTGTAACTTTCTTTGCTTGATTCAGTCAGACAGACGAAGAGAATTAGTATGAGGGGCGTACTGAAAGTCGTGAGCAACATTAAATAAAACAAGAGGGGAAAAAAAGTTTTTTTTTCAAAACATGCTTTTATTTGTTTTATGAACGGGGCCCACGCGTCGTTTGCGCGGTAATTAGTTTTATCAAATTCAATTCATTCAAATTGTTTCGTTTGATGAATTCTCCTTTAGTTATAGTTTTGTGATTGATTGAATTAAAAATTGTTGACTTTTCAGTTCCGGCGTGTGCTTTAAGTAAGCGCCAACAATGCTTAAACGTGCAACAACAATGTAAAACTGTTTCCATGACGAACTCACATGTTCTCCTTTATTTATAGTTAGATTATATTGGATCTCTTCAAGCCGGCGTCAACAATTTAAAAAAACTAATTTTTGGTCGAAACAATTAAGTAATTCGTATAACAATCGTCTCTCCGACTTATGGAGAGACGACTGAAATGAATTTCGGCCCTAGAACACGAACCAGTGGATCGACTTGAAAAATGTTTCCTTTAACATGCATTGTCATCGATCCTGTGTATGTATATCAAGTTTCAGCTCTCTAGCTTGTCGGGAAGTTGGTTTAATATTGGTTACAAGATTTGACGGATACGCAAACCTACAGAAAAGCAAGTTGAATAAAAGCGTAAAAAAAAAAAACTGTTAATACTTGCGATACACAGAATACATCATTTCAAACTATAAACTTCTGTCTATTTCTCAAAATAATCTCCATTCCTTTGGATACATTTTCCCCACCGTTGTGGAAGTTTGAAAACCCCTTGACGGTAGAAGTCCGTTCCAGCTCGCCGAAGGCACTGAAGCACTGCTCTCTTCACGTCATCGTATTCGACGATGCAGTGTCTGCATTCAGGCTCAAGGAGGCCACTTTGAACATTTCTTTTAACTTGAAAAGAAATAAAAATTGGACCCATGTTAATAGGACTATTTGTGTTTACTTTGACCTCTATAATACCCCCTTAAATTGTTTTACATACGATTTGAATCACTCTGTATTAATAGTATAGATGATGGAAAAAAATCCAAAACAGGAGTTAAGTGTCTTCAAAAACATAGAAATTAATACTCACTCTCTCTCTCTCTATGAAATATGAAATAGACTTGTTTGCCAGTCGTGTTTGTGTGTTGCATCAACAGTGTTTGATGAAATTAATGCTTGCCGTAGCCGACGAAAAAGACAAGCCCCGGCACTGAAAAATCACCTGACCATCTTTTTCGTCGGCTACGATGCTTGCCTAAATGATTCACGTTTTAAGGGAAATAATTATAAAAAGTATTTAATAAATAAATAAATAAATAAATAAAAATCATTATCGTTATATTTTTATTTAAATCTTTGAAGAGATATAAGAAATGATTCTAACAAATAAGAGAATACAACTTCTAAGACGTGCAGCAGCTCAAGCTTTTGCAGAAAAGGTGAAGGTGCGTTTCCTAATGAGCCAATAACTGAGAAAATTTATATTTCATAAGACGTTTATCTAAACATATTAGAAAATTATAAAGATCACAACTGATTGTGTGAGAGGGCAGTCCTTGCTGCTAGAACCGACACTGTCAATATGAACAAATAACTACATTCAGGACATGGTTCCATGCTCTGTGACTGAATACAATTCTATTGATGAGGCATGTTTGTGACGTTGTAAACAGAGTTCCTTAACTCTCTCAATCCATCTAATGTTCAGTTTCTGCGTATTTAATTCAATACTCGTAGCCTTCTGTGATATTCTATAAAAGTTAAGGATGCAATGTGGAATTTTCCTGGCCATACCAGATTGTGCACAGAATTCCAGCACGAGCATTTTAAAGAATTCTTACGTTTTTCCAAACAGGATATTTACTGTATTGATTTTAAGGAGTTTTCATTTGTTCATACTTATATTCAAACTCGGATATTGTAAAATTTCATCAAACAAACAGCCCGAGCAACGCCGAATATATCAGCTAGTATATATATAAAGCACAATGTTTGTATGTTTGTCCGGTTTTAAAATGCAATTTGTAAGTAAGCTATAAAGTTGAAAATTTAACATACAGCTGTGTAATACTAGCACAATGATGAAAAAAAAATATCTAAAACTGGAGAGAAGCCTCTCAAAAACATAGAAATTAATAATCTATATTAATGAAATAGACTCGGTTTATGTTTCTTTGCTTGCATGTGTGAATAATCAGCCCTGTTGATGAAATTAATACATGCAAAAGCATACTGATTCCTAAAATCCAAGATGGAAACAATGAAGGTTACATAGTTTCTTCGACTAAGAAGATCAGGTTATTTTTCAGTACCTGGGCCTGTCTTTTTCGTCAGCCACGATGCTTTTTCACGTTTCAAGGGGATTAGTTATAATAAATAAATAAATAAATAAATAAATAAATAAATAAATAAATAAAAGTTATTATTATTTCTTTTTTTAAATAAAAAATCTTTGGAGAGATGTAAGAAATTATTCTAAAACAAATAAGAGAATATACAACTTGTATGACGTGCAGCTGCTCAAGCTTTTGCTAATGAGCTAATAACTGGAGAAAATTTTTTATTTTTCATATGACTTTTGTAATGTAGTAACTTCCTTTAGAGAAGCTATAGATAATGTTTATCTCAACGTATTGGAAAATGTTAAAGATCTCAACTGATTGTGTGAGAGGGCAATCCTTGCTGTTAAAATTGATACTATCAATATAAACAACCACATTCAGGACATGATTCAACGCTCTGTGACTGCATATAACTATTGAAACAGTTACATGTTGATGAGGCTGCAAACAGAGTTGCTCAACTTTCTCAACCCATCTAAGAAGTATCTTTTAATATAGACAGAAATAATTCAATACTCTCATAGCTTTTCTTTGATATTCTAAAATGCAATGTCGAATTTTCCTGGGCAAACCCAATTAGACACAAAATTCCGGTGCGAGCATTTTAAAGAATGCTTTTCGTTTTTCCAAAGGGAATATATACTTTATTAAGGATTTTTCATGTGTTCTTATTTATATTCAAATTCAGATATCGCAAAATTTCATCCAATAAACAGCCCGAGCAACGCCTCGGTCTGATGATATATTTGTATATTTGTCCGGTTTTAAAATGCAACTTGGAAGTAAGTTATAAAATTGAAATTTAACACACAGCTCTGTAATATTACCGCAATGACGGAAAAAATCTAAAATTGGAAATGAGTCTCCCAAAACCTAGAAATTAATAATCTTTATATCTCTTTAAAGGAAATGGACTTGGTTTGTTTGTTTGCTTGCATGTGTGAACAATCAGCCCGTCGTGTTTATATGTTGCGTCAACAATGGTTGATGAAATTAATACATGTTGCAGCCGACGAAAAAGACAGGCCTCGGTCACGGCCTTCTAGAAATTACCAGGCCTGAACATGGAAAAGATGAAACATTGTTACGTCAAACTGGTGGTGCTCAAAGCCAACACCACCTTTACTCAAAGCCTGAGCGCGAAAATTTCATACATTGTTACATCATCATACGTGGTCATAATTTAGGGTTTATTATTGGTAGAAATGCGATTAAAGATGACTACCTATGACGTTTTAACAATGTATGACGTTTCCGCGCTCAGGCTTTCTCTTTAGGTGGTGTTGTCAAAGCCAACTAGAAAGACAGGCCCGGACGCGGAAGAGTCAAGTGACCATAGAAATCCGAGTAACAATGTAACCAATCTTGGTTTTTAACAATCTGTATTTTTTTCGTTTGTTGAAAATAATGAAAGCTTGATTGTTGGTCGGACTTCTATGGTCATGTGACTTTTCCACGACAGGGCCTTGTATTTCACGTTGGCCTCGGGTGGTGCTATTACAGAAGTTAGTTCAATGTCACAATCTTAGTGCTTCAACAATACATTATTGACGTCATGTTCAGGCCTGGTAGCTTCCAGGAGGCCGTGCCTCGGTACTTAAGCAACACCACCTCTACTCAGGTGGTGTTGACTTAAGTCACCTGACCATCTTAGTCCAAGCAACAATGTAACCTTCATTGTTTCCAACAACCAAAAATGTACGGATTGGTAAAATCCAAGATGGAAACAATGAAGGTTACATTATTGTTTCTAATAAGAAGATTAGGTAATTTTCTATGCCAGGGCCTGTCTTTTTCGTCAGCGACGATGCTTACCTTAATGATTCACGTTTTAAGGGGGGATAGTTATAAAAAGTAATAAATAAATAAATAATATTTTTATTTATTTTTTATTAAAATCTTTGGAGAGATATAAGAAATTACTCTAAAACAAATAAGAGAACACAAGTTGTAGAGCGTGCAGCTGCTCAAGCTTTTGCTTAAAGGGTGAAGGTACTTTCCCTAATGAGCCGATAACTGGAGAAAATTTATATATCATATGGAGTTTCTAATGTAGTCATTTTATTTAGAGAAGTTATGGATAATGTTTACCTAAACATATTAGAAAATTATAAAGATCTCAACTGATTGTGTGAGAGGGCAATTCTTGCTGCTAAAACTGATACTGTCAATATGAACGACTACTTTCAAGGCATGATTCCATACTCTATTGAAGCGGTTACAGGTTGATGAGGCTGTAAACAGCGTTCCTGAACTCTCTCAATCCATATATGAAGTATTTTTAATATAGAGAGAAATAATTCAATACTCATAGGTAAGCTTATTCTAAAATGTTAAGGATGCAATATGGAATTTTCCTGGGCAAACCCAGTCGCATAGAAAATTTCAGTGCAAGCATTTTAAAGAATTCTTTCGTTTTTCCAAAGTAAATATTTACTGTATTAATTCTAATGATTTTTCATGAGTTCATACTTATTTTGCAATATCCGAATTTGAATATTTCATCCAAAACAGCTCGAGCAACGCCGGGCATATAGTATATAGTGCAAAAACTGTATAGTATATATTGCCCGCATTCATTCTCTCGGGATGTTTTTGTTGAATTTGTATTTAGGTTTTTTAAGTGTTTTCAAATTTCAAAGTGCAGAAATTTTCATCCTGATTTCCCTATCCCCCCCCCCCTAAGAAAATCATTTATACAACTTGTTAAATCAAGATAGTGAAAACAGAGTTTGAAAATTTAAGAGCCAACCTCATTTGTCATGGCTCAAAGACAATACAATCTCTTTAAGGCTTCTTGTAGAAAGCGTCTTTGCATCTGCAAATGAACATTCAGTACATTCTCGATACAGTTAGTGAGTATTGGGTGTTCCGATTATTGCAATCATTGAGGATCTGTTTATTTACACTAATACATTTGACTTTCACGAGATCGTCCAAGAATTCACTGACTATTTTATCGCTCTCCTTCATCAAATTAAACACAAAATAAGAGCATCTGTACTTTTCTGACTTTTGTAATAGACACTATTGTTTGCAATCTATCAATGGATTGCATACTCAATTTTTTACGCAAAAATTCCTAAGTAAGCTATAATTTGTCTTTATCATTTAAAATTTTTTTGATCATTTATAATTATTCCTTCCTCGAATGTCCGCGTTCGATTTCTATAATTGAATTTTTTCCCCCTCCCTTATTCTGTTTGTATATCTAAATAGGCAGGCCGTTGGTTTTATTATTTAAAACTCAAACCTATCATGTGGGTTTCTCCTTCGTTCTAGTCTAATTACTCGACCAATTTCCGTGATAATTCGGAAGAATAAACTGGCTACGTTTCTATTCGAACCCTCGTGAAAAGGAATCTGTGTAAAGTTGCGTAAATCTTTTCTTTACTCTTTTAGTTTCACGGTGTCCTTTCCTTTGCCTGAGTCTTCCCGTCATCTTTAACTCCATTCTCGGGGTACGCTACTCGCGAAATGGATACACTATTGCGCTGTATATAAATAGTACTCGTTTGGAAGCGAGAGAGAGAGAGAGGGAGGGGCGGCATGAAAAAAAAAAACAACAACACAAAACAACAACCACAAATACACAAATAGGAAAACTTTGTTACGGAATAAAGAAACTCGCGAGATAAGGTTGAATTACGAAGCCGCTTAATGTAAACGATAAAAGAAATTGAATTAAAAAGTTAATGAAACGGACGTGTGGACGAGGAGGAGAGAAAGAGGAAAAAAAAAAACCGATTGGAAATAGGTCGACATAGTCTTTTGGATGAGTCCATGTTGAACGGGTTTAGCGCCAGATTTTTTTTATTTTATTTTTTTTATTTCTTTCCTTCTTTTCATAGTTCTTCCTTCTGGATTCACGAACAGAAAGGAGAGGAGAAAAAACAAACAAACTTGGCAACAGCTTCATTTAACGTACTGGGACTGGTTGTGCGATAGTCGTTTAGTAGTCGCCGTAGTCACGGTACAACGGTCTATGGTAGAGCGTGGGGTTGTTAATGGGAGGGATTCTTTTTAAATGGCTTCAACCCGTTTTCCCCCCGTGAGTAGCGACGACAACATTTTTATGGTTTATAAATATAAAAGGCAGAATGGGACCGCGGGTGGCCTCCATTTTTAAATCGCTCTGCCTCGTGATGCCGACCTTTTTTATTTTTACTCTATTGTGTGAAGGGATTGGTTTGTTTTGTTTATTTTAGTTTTCGTTGTGTTGGTTTGTACGCTTTACCAGGGAGTGCTCAGTGGAGGGCCAAGTCGGTCCAAGTCGGATGCCCAAATTCCACAGGATACTAACCTCCTTGACGTTTCTTTGTAAAAAGGGGGGGGGGAGCTTATATTATCTCTCCCCCTTCTCTCTCTTTTTTTCTACGAAAATCAGTGATCCATGAATCTTACGTCAATTGGTGAACTTTCGGAAATGAATATCAATAATCGTCTTTTAGGAATATGTCGTTCGTGTTTTGCGGACACCCAACCGTGAGGAAAATGAGTGTTTTTTAAGAAATAAGGAAACTATCTTCTTTGGCAGATGAACACTACATCGTCAGTCGACGAAATGGAGGTTTCTCTTTCTCTTAAAATTGAAAAGGGGTTGGCTTGTGGTGATCTCACAAATCGCAGCGTCGTTGAGACATAATAATAATTATGGGTTAATAAATTTCCCATTCTTATATTCTAGTTGGGGTTCCTACGAGAATTCGCTTCAATTACGAGCAATTGGCTTCTTGCGTAAGAAGAGTCATTTATTGATTGAATTGGCTTTGATTGAAATAATAACAACAGTACAATTAAAAATTTTTCGTTTGTATAGCATAGAAGTCTCATTTGGAACCTTACACTCTGAGCTACAGTATTTCTTTGGTGTTTTAAGAATTTGTTTTCGATGGAGTCTGAAAGCTTTAAATGAATACGTGAGTGATGATTAGGAAAAACTGCCTCGCTTGGTGGATACTAGACCAAAATTATAGGAGTGGTATAGAATCGTCATTTTCAAGGCGTAGAAATATACGAAGCAGAAGAGAAGGAAGGAAGCCATCTACTAATTAAGTTTAAGAAATTTAACACTTCAACAAGATAATGCTACCAAAACAAATTCATAAAAAATGACAGAGTGTTGAAATTAGTTTACATTTTATATATTGCTTGTAAAATTTTGTTCCAATTATTTTGTAATGCATCAACCACAACAGAAATGCGTTTTATTGGGCCTGAACTATTTTATCGAAGTTAGAAGAACCTTGTAGCACAAGTTACTCTTGATATTCTTCAAGCGCCGTTCTTTATCTACAAAATTTTCATACGAGAAGATTGGCGTTTAAGGGCTTTTTCAACATCATTGCCCTATGACAAGAAATTTCTCGTGCTCTGCTAAGTAATGTTTTTCATCCCCAATACATAAAGTTGGAACGGTGTTCGAGGAAACCCTATTGAAGTGTTAGTCGTCGTCTTATCTTTTAGTTTAGATATTTCTTAAGAATAACGATTACATTTAGCTTCCACGCTCGTTCTCCACAAGATTTGTTTTTTTTTTCTTTTTTGGTCACTTAATTTTGGCCATGTGGACGATACGAATAATTTCAAACACGTCAAGGTAGACAGATATATAATACACACATACATATATATATATTACTGTCTTTAAAATGATATTAAGTGGAGTACTTATTTTTGGTTCCGCTCATAATTAAATAATGTAACCGTAATTATGATGTTAAATTTAAAAGAAACGAAAGACGCCGTGTTGGGTGATAGCCGAAAGGTTTTCGTGCCCCCGAGTGAAGAGATTAAGGTGAAGTAAGGTGACGCCAGGTCAAGCTGACAGGGAAGAGAGAGAAGCCTCCATCCCCTTTTCACCTATATTTAGAGCGCTTTGCTTAGGCGTCTTTTATGTTGATAAATATATTTTTTGATTTTTTTTTTCCGTAAAGTAATGGTAAATACGATTTGAATCCGCGATTGCTCGTTTCGTTGTCTCCTCCCCTCACCCCCCCCCCACCCCTTGACGAGTGTTGTTTGTAATGGACGAGAAGAGGAAGGCGAGGGGATGTCTACGATGTTATTCTAGACCCCGGTCTTTATTGATTGAGTATTGAATTTTAGTTTTGAACGTTCGTCATTGTGCCTCGTCGCTCAACGCATTCTTTATTTTTGCTGGAAGGGCGGGACCGGTGGGGCTGGAAATGGACCAGACTGCGCCATTCGGCCATCTTGGTTCCTTTTCCCAATCGGCTTCTGCCAACCCATTAAAGGTGGTTTGCGTTTTCTGTTTAAACACGGAACATCCAACACACCTCATAGCTTACGGGCTGGTTTCACTCGATAAGATCGTAAACGTGGTGTCCATTTGTCCGAGGCGGACATTGTCCGTGTCTTTTTTTTTTTTTCTTTTTCTGACGTCATTCAAGATCCTCCCCGTCGTCTGTCGTTTTCTTCGACCCACGATTGGGTCCGACCTTCTTGAAAAGTTGTCGAAGAGTACGCCAAACGGATGAGCCGAGGCGGTAGTTCTTGACCTTTGCTGATGTTGTTTTACGTTTCCGGAGTGGGCGACACTGGTCGCTTGGGGGAACAATGGTCCCTTGTGTATTGTTTCCGTCGTCGTTCATCCGTAGCTGAAATACGCGACGAAATAATTTAAAGATGGCGTCCATTCGCGGTTAACCTACGCGTCGTCGTCGTCGTCGTCATTGACTTTGTGGAGATCGCCCCTCTTCTTCGGTGAAGATTTTTTAGTTTTGATTGTGTGAAGGTCATTAAACGAACTTATAGAGAATTCATTAATGAGAGAAATTAAAATTAAAAAGCTTTTGGACGATTCCCCATTACTTTGTCTTTGTTCACGAGCACACATTGTTGGGTAGCTATTCTTATTAAAATAGAACCACAGCGGAAAAATGATGGGAAAACTTTTTTTTTTTTTTTTTTATTTTTATGGCTCTTTTCTGCTTTCCCATACGAACTCACAGAAGGAACAGAACAGCATCCATCCGACGCCAGCGACATTGAGAGAGAGAGAGAGAGAGAAAGAAAGAGAAAGATGCGCTAGCTGGACTCTCCTATTCCTCAAAAGGACTGAAAACTATTATGGAGAGAGAGAGCGTTTCTTGTTTTGTTGACGTGGACTGCGGAAACGGAAACGAGGCCACGCAGAATTCCTTCGAGAGGCTGCTGTTGCCCTCATCGCAATCATCAAGTGACTCGTCATCCGTGTAGCAGCGCAGGCGGCACGGCATCGCGACGAGTTCTTTTTAATCCTCTGCCCGCCGCCACCATCACCACCACCACCTCCTCCTCCTCTTTTCCGTTTGCAAAATCGTCCGCCAGAGGGCAGCACCGCACGACCTCCCATGACGTCGGTGAGTCGTAAATCTTTGATAAAATGAGCCCCTCCCTCCGCTTCATGTCATATTGGGAGTGAATTAATTTAAAGAAAAAACTAACTGGCTCTCGTTTGTCGATAAACTTAATTGGAGATGTAAAATTTTCTGCGCCCCCCTACCCCTCCTCCTCATCTTTCATAAACGATCCAAGAAAGTAGTGAGAGATGCTTCCTGAAATTGTCTCTTTGCTGTGCAGATAAGCTCACAAGCAATGCATTTTTTTAATAACTCCTTCCTATAAGATTTATTATAGATTATAATTGTTAAGACCTTTAAGTACCCGCCCTTCGAATTTAATTTATTTCCCTTCCTATCTGATGTTGGGAGCTGTTGCTAGCTTTGAACCATCGAGCGTCACTTTTTTTTTTTTGTCCATTTGAGACCTGGAAGGAGCATTGTGATGGGAATGTACTCGAACACCTAAGTAAGTCGCAGTGGTATTGCGAATTTGCCCTTGGAATTGAAAGGAATGGATCGTTGGAATCGGCCTTCGCCTATGCAAATCTTGACGCTTTTTTTTTTTAAAGGAGTGGGATGGAAAGAGAGCAGACCAATAGGTGACGTTGCTGGGTGCGAAGTCCAACACCCCCCCCCCCCCCATTCCAACGAAAAATGGAGTTCGCACCGAAGCGCTCGTTGCGGCGGAAAAATGAAGAACAACAACGAAATTTTGAGTTCAACCCTCGAGAAGAAGAGTGCTGAATGGGAAAGATGCAATGGGTACGGAGACTTCTTTTTTTTGTGAGTTCGAAAGACGACGAACTAGAAAATAAAAAAAAAAGAGATTGTAGATTTGAAAATGTGTTTTTAATGGGTCTTCCCCTTTTTTAAATTTCTTTCAAATTTTTTTAACCTCTTTGACAGTCGCAGTTGTCCTCCATTCAATGCCGACACGCATAGCGATTGGCTAGCTGCTTTCCCGCACTACTTCGTACTCACAGACTATGACATAATAATAGCAGCTTCTCATTTCACTACGGGGAGATCCCTCCGGTCTGAACGGGCGGTAGGCTGCTATTTATTCTTAATTACTTAAGTGAGTTCTTTCATAGAAAAATATAAAAGTCTTTTCCCCTCTCGTTGCTTCTTAATTTTAAAACGTTCTCTTCGGGGGGAGATTTGGATATTCGTCGTCTTTTCGTGTGCTTTAGATCAGGTCCTCCTCATAGGAGATCTTGTATCTTTGAAATAATCTCTCTTTTACAAGCCTTCTCAGCACTTTATTTCTTTTAGCTTTCCAGAAAATGGCTAAATTGGGTAGCCTTTTCGCGAATAACTGGGAAGCCTTTTTCGACACCAGAGTTCGTCTTTCTCCAGTGTCGAAACGGTGGAACAACATATCTCTTCGCGAGCCTCGGTCTGGCACCCTTCCAATAACATTGTACGAATTTGGGCGCCATCTTTCTTCATTGTTATGGCGAATTCCACTCAGCGCTCTGAGGCAGAGCAAGAGTAGCACAAATCACGTGACTGCTCTCCTTGAGAGGAAGCAAAATTGCTCGTCAAGTGGAACAAATACATTGCTCCAGAGGAGAGCAATTAGTAAAGTTCGACCTCAAACTCTCAATACATTCCCACAATATCCATAAAAGTTTCAATTTTCGGTCTTTTACACTTCCCTTGAATCTTGGAAATTAGCAGAGGAAGAGCATTACGCTTCCTTTCATCTTCATCTTCTGAACTAGCCAAAAAATTCTTCAGCGAAAGCGTATAAAAATTCGTCATCAGCCATATTGGAAGTTTGAATCCACCTCTCTTCCCACTCCTCCTCCAGCTACTCCACGTCCTGAGCTGGAGTGGAGTAGCTGGAGCACTCTCTCTTGGAGCACGAGCAGCAAGTGGAAACAGAGTAGGAGCACTCGCGATGCTCCGAGCAGCGAGTGGAACGCCGTGGAGCAAATGGAGCAAAAAAAGAGTGCTCTAGAGCAACGAGTGAAATTCGCCATTAGAGTAGAAACTTGGTCCGTTTAGGATCGATTTCAGAGGCCGCAATATGAAGAAAAGTTGTTCCACTTCTGATTATGAATTGACCGCGACTCGAGATTTCCAGTTCGGTTCTCGATCGATTGGAACTTGGGGGCAGAATCCATTTGAATGAAAGGAAGAGATAAAGACGCTATCCTTATAAAAGATAAGCATATTTCTATTAAAAGATATACCGTAGTAATTTCTTTAATACACGTTTTTGTTATTTCGCGTTTTCTTTTACAATTTCACCTTTTCCATTCAGTTTTGTTGGTCGCTGAAGGAGCAAAAGCATTGTGTGAGTATTAAACTTGCGCAATCAATTTCTGCACGAGCTTCTAGAATTTTATTTAAAAAAATTTCTCTCTTCTCCCTATTCAAGCCTGTCTTGGTGGCATTAAATTTACTACGTACGGTTTTGTTTCGAGTCGGGGATTCAGCTCTCATTTTAGGAGGTTGTTTTGTAACATAGCAAACGTTTACGAGGATTGCAAGGTGTCAGTGACGTTCCGTTAAGCTCTGGATCAGGCTGACCAGATTGGTGTATATTTCCACCATGGATTGGTGATGCCATCTGGAGCCCAAAGAACAAAATAAAAAGTAGCCCAATTCGCCACGAGAGCTTATTACCAGGCTACTTATTATATTACCATGGAAGAAGTAGAATTTATACTTCAAAGTTATTACTTTCATCCAACATTTCTATACAAAAAGAACGTGTCCACTTGTTGGATTATCACATTGTTTTTATTAAATCTGCATTTATGACAAAATTAAAAAGAACTATTACAGTTGATTTTTAATGAGAATAAATTTATTAACAAATGCAAGACAACATATTTAATCATACATTAATTATGCTATTAAATGAACCTAATAGTTTTTTTTCTAGGTTTCGTAGATTTAGTCGTGAAAACCAAATTTTATGAACAGCATATTCCTTAAAAGTATAATACTCGTGTGATTTCGTATATCACTTTTGTATAAATTTAGGACGAAAAACACTCTTTCATGAATGGGAATGGTAAATAAATGAATCGTAGCTTTGGCCAAATTACCATCTGCATCTTGGTATGATAAAGCCAATATCAAAAAGTCTTCAGGATTCGTTTGTTGCCAATTCATCACTACAACTTTTTAAAATTGGTTTTCGAATTCTTCACGTAAACAAATATACAAGTATTTTGAAAGATCATGAATTTTAAATCGCCGTTCAAGTTTTTTAGCGTCAGCGAGACTAAGGAGCTGACAAACTTTTTCTTGCATTTTTAAACCTCTTCTGATTTCGGTCGTATCACGTTAATTTTTTTAAAATTATTTTTGTTTTTTCCTAACATCATTGTAGCCCAAAAATAGCGCGATTATAAAATGTGTAGCAAAAATGTCGCCCAATAGCCCAAGCCAAAATTTATCGCCAATTCTTTCTGAAAGTAGCCCAATTCTGAAAGTATCCCGACAAGTTGCCCAATCTGGCCACCCTTCTCTGGATCCAGAGGAGAAGCTTGGTGCTTTAGCGTTCCATGTTCGACTGTGACATCTGCTGACAAAACCTGCAAACAGCGATTAAGGAACTTCAGCTGTTCCTATTGATGTCGTTGGCATTTAAAGTTAATGAGCTTTTCTGGACACGTACCTGAAAAATAGGATTTGTCTTAATAAGAGTAAGCGTGTCCATGTCTCGGTGCATTAACTCACGAGCATGAGTACCTTTTTTGTCTTTTTAATTTAATTATGCATGACGCCTATAGCCATAAATTCTACTGGGCTTTTGTCTTTAGTAGCAATTTATTCCTTTAATTACGACAAGAGAAATTAAAGCAAGCATTGTAGGAAAGCTAGCCCAATGGCGGCGAAAAATTTATTTCATTTTACTGACCTCGAGTGCCTTTAAAGATGGTTGTGTAGGAGGAAGAAAAGGAAAAGAAAGTCTAGGAAAAAAAATAGATCAGTGCCCTCGCTTCATCTTAATGATTTGAACCCGCGACCTCGAAAAGATAATGTTTGACACTACCAATAAAATTGTAATGACCGAAGGGGTTCTTCCTCAAAGGATTGCCTAGGAATTGATTTTAATAAAAGAAATGGACGGAAGAAGTTTCTTCCGGGAGACAGCCCTGAAGGAATATGATCCTGCAGCTACTCGTTTCGGAATATAATAATAATAATAATAATAATAATAATAATAATAATAATAATGGGAATAAGCCTGTTACATTCTTCGTGACTTGTGCCTAGTGACTGACTTTGTTGTTTTGAAATAGTGATTGGAATTTTGGTTTGACAAAAGTGTTGGCTTACATCGAGAGATGGCGACACGGATGTCACGAGTGGAAAGTGGGTATCACAAGAGAAATTGGAATTTAGGTTGCGCGAAGTGAACTGTTACGGGAAGAGAACTTCCGACTCCATTGCGATCGATCTGGCCTTGTCAGTTGTCTCTTGCGTATGTGCAGTTTTCAAAGGAGTATCTGGAGGGTTGTGTTATTTTCATCTTTAGCCTCGGGGGTTCCAGTTCCATGGCTTTAAGGCATGCATTCATTAACCTTTGACCTCGTTTGAAGATGAAACCCGAGAGATGAAACCTCGTTTGAAGAATTCTCTCGAGTAGAATTCTTTCTGCTCATGACCCGAAAGACTTTCAATGTTTGCGACCAAAATATCGATTTAGATCGACCATAAACCACCCCTTTTCTCTGCTTTTGACTCTTCTTGTCGTTTATCCTTCCTCCAATTACAACTCCCTAAAAAATCACGTGATTTAAAAATATTTCGTTTTATAATAAGCACCGATGGGAATAGCATCAGTCACCCGTCAATGCTTTTTAGTTTAGTTAAATCTAATTCTTTATGAGGCATTACTAATCTTGTCAGACGACGTTAAAATCGATTTCTTAAAAGTTTTTTTTTCTTAATGGAAGGGGGGAAAAAAAAAGAAGCGAGTCATTTTAATATCGGATCTCTCCGATGACGGAGGTGATGGCGAGGATTGGAAATGACGGCGGCATACACGCGTCAGGAGATAAAAAAATTAAAACCCATAAAAAGAAGCGATAAAAGAAAAAGAGGAGAAACCGAAATTATAAAAAAAAATTGAGGAAAAGAGATTAGTGTTTTTGAAAGATAAGATTAGAAAAAGTGGAGAGATTACGAAGGTGTGATGAAGCAATCGGACGAAGGTGGAATGGAAGAATTTTTTTTCTTTCTTTCTTTCTTTTACTTCTTTTCCTTAAAGAGTAACAATGGCGAAGAGACGGAAGGAAAGCAAAAGATGACCGAGAAAGCGATAAAGGCGAGTTGTTCATTTCGTTTTCTGTCAGACAATCCATTAGCAATTGCTTTTCTTTTATCTCTTCGTCGTGAATAATTTTGATAAGACGCCTTTCTCTCGTTTGCTTGATACCATCGCCTTGCTTGGTTGGCATTTAAAATTTTTGCCGATTTAGTGTTAAGAGATATTTTTCCGTCTCTTTATTTTGATTTTTCGTTTATGATACAGTTCTTTATTCCTTTAGATGGAATCTCTCCCTAATTACAACGTGATTAGGGTCACTGGGATAGCAACTGAATTTGCTCACTATAGTACATCAACACTTTGTTGATGTCGATCAATTTGAGGGTATCTTATCCGAAAAAGCGTGCCCATTTTTGACAATCTTGGTCTTGTTTTATTGATCCTATTGTGTAAGATATCTTCATGGAGAAAGTAAGAACACGAAGAAACAGTTTCATTTGTCTAAGGATAAAGACTTATTGCTTCCTTTCAAATTTTTTTAATACTTTTAAAAATAGAAAGAAAATTTAAATGATGTAGGCGTGACTGCTCTGATCGCAGTTATTTATGTAAATTAAAGAAAGGAGATTTTCTGCCAAACAATTAGACATTTACAGTAAACAATCACTTGGATTTTACTTAATTGCTAATCATTCATTTTTAGTGAACTCAGTTTTATTTGAACAGTAATAAATGAGAACTGCTCCAACATAAGATTAAGATATTGACGTGAGAAATGGAAGTAAAAAATTCTGCGACCAGGGAACACGGCATCTAGGATATTCCTAATTCCTGGTTCGAATCCAGGCTGCGAAATTTTTCCTTCAGTCTTTTTTGGCTTTTTGCTCCAGAGTATTTGACCACTCTGACTAACCATCTTGTACCAATAAACATGTTCTTGTGAAACATTTTGACGTCTTACATACTCTTGTATGCATATTTGGAAACTGTGAAAACACCTCGATTAATAGAGTAAAATTTCTTTAGATGTGAGAGCGGTGTTGTTAAGATGGGGTTATTATTAGCTGTGGATAGGGTGGGCAGCCAAATAAACTGAAGACGAACCAATTACTTCTGCATTTTGGTTACTTTAATTTAGAGTATACGTGGCTTACTCTTTAAAGGAAAAATAACACAGGGCAACGATGAAAAATCATCTTGAATGAATTTGCCTTAATTTTAGGTTTTATTTATTTACTTTTTTTTTTAGTGTGCTGAATCCGAATCTACTTTTAGATTTTTTCTATCACGTCACGTTTCCAAATTATGCACATAATAGACTGCATTGTTTTCAGTAATGTATGTGTGAAGAGAAGCGGCTGCAATGAAATTTATTAGGCATCAAATACTGAATAACTTAAAAGTGTTTCATTGAAAAACAAGAAATGTGTGGATGATAGGAAATAACTGAACTCAGATACAGATTGAACCACAAAAAGGAAAAATGACTTACGTTAGTTTGAATCTGCAGTCCGAAGTATTGAATCATAATGTTTTTAGGTTAAAACAAACAAATAAAAATTTTATACAATACATACATCTTTTATTTATTTATTTATTTATTTATTTATTTATTTATTTATCAATGGACGAGTCTACAGAATCATATAGATCGAGCGTCTATGCTTAAGGCGCGTCTCCTTACTCGCGTCTGTGCTCACAATCAAATGTGGGACCTCTAACACGGCACCTGCAAGCTTTTCGCAGTATCTGAAATCACAAAGCGAGAGTATTTTGTATGACGAAAAATTAAAATTATTGCACAATCCGTATTGATTATGGCATCACCCCTAACTCTTTTTTTGGGTCGGAATATTAATTATAGAGAAGAAGGAAGGAATCTGTAGAAGTAAATCAAGCACATAGAAATTCAACAAGCTCATAAATAATAAATAAGATGAATACTTCAAAAAGCATTAAAAGATCTAAATTTTCAAAATAACTAATTATGAATTAAATTGTGAGTAATAAAATCTATTTATTGTAATGGAAAGAAGTCTATTTCAATACACTAGGATTCATTAGTCTTCATTCAAAACACTGAAAGCAAAACGTTAGGTCAGTAAGAAAGCAAATTACATGGCGCTATCTGTTACCACACTTCCAATATATTTCTTAATACCTCAGTAGTAAAGATTTAAATAAAAATTGTTACTCCCACAACAATGGTCAGGTGACTTTTCAGTTCCGGCGTGTGCTTCAAGTCTGCGCCAAATTTGCTTAAACAATGCAACAACAATGCAAAACTGTTTCCGTAACACTTTTTGATGTCGCTCTTCGCATCACGTTTTTCGCAGAATGATGTTCAGCCTTAAGACATGTATCATGTTAAAGGGATAAGAATTAGCTCTTAACGTTAAAGATGATTTTAAAACGTTATTATTTGTTGGCCTGTGTAATTATCCATAGTTACAAATTATGCTCCTCTTTGTGTGCGTGTGCGGTGTGGTGGTGAGGGAGGACAAGGAAATGAGTGAGGAAAGCCATTGTCGTTTCTGATATGAAGAGTTCAATGCTTTTTTACTTGGAGAGAATGATGAATTTCCAGCTGAAATTTCAGAGGCATTATTACAGTAAAAAATATTTTCACACACTTGCTTAAAAAAAAGAATAGATGCCAGTTTGTTTTTTTTTCTTTTGCATTCCCGTTTTCTTTCTTGAACCCCATCCTGGAAAAAGCTAGGAGCTTGGAAATAAAAGTGGGGAAAATTGCATTTTATCTCGTTTTTCTATTTGTAATCCCTACATTTCCCTTTTTTATTGCAACATCGTAACACGGAAAGAGGGAAAGGGGTTGCCGAAGGAAAGAGAAGTGGGGGCGGGGATATTGTTGACTGTGTTGGCGAATTGGTTTATTAATTTAGTACCTGGTGGAGCCCCCTTCTCTCTCTCTCTCTCTTGGCTTCCATCTTCTCTATCTTATGCTTTTTTCTTGTTTCTTTCCCGGTGTATCTTTTTTTATTATCTTCTCCACCGTTGATTCTCATGCATAGCTAAGTAGGTGCGCCGAGGAAACGGACGATGTAAATGCTTTCCTCCCTCCTCCACTTATTTGAATGCTCTATCGCACATCTCTCTCTCTCTCTCTCTCTCTCTCTCTCTCTCTCTCTCTCTCTCTCTCT